>CM033649.1:88117994-88367586 GCA_019512145.1 Engystomops pustulosus
CTATCTATCTATCTATCTATCTATCTCATATCTATCTCATATCTATAAATCTCTCTTTCTATCTATCTTAGGGCTCATACAGAAGGGCTCTTTTGCCATCAGTATGTTATCTGTTTTTTTTGCAGATAACACGCTGACTCGTTGATTTCCGTGGGTCAGTTCACATGTCCATTTTTTTCACTGATGTGCAGTCTGAGAAAAATATTGCAGCATGCAATGTCCCGCTGGGTTCCACCTCCTAGTCCCAGCCCCGACACAGTAGAGGTTCAGGGCTGAGACCAGGTGGTGGGATCGTCTCTATTTAAACTAATATAACTTTACTTACCTTTCCATAGTCCCCCCGCAGTCTGACTTTCTCCTCTCCCCAGGAGATGACTCAGAGGTGGGGGCGGAGCAAGCCGAGGGGAGAAGCTACCTCCTGTACGGAGACTAGTGGAGATAGGTCTACCCTTTGGCTGGCCCCGCCCCCTCCTCTGGGTCATGTCCAAGCCCCAGGGAATGGAAGAAGCAAGACTGCGGAGGACTATGGAAAGGTAAGTAAAGTTTTTTGTTTAATACTTAGGAGGGGAGAAGGGCCACAATATAAGGGAGGATGGAGGACAAGGGCCACAATATGAAGAGGAGGGAGGCCACAGTATGATGGAATTGGTAGGCCACGATATGTGGGAGAATGAGGGCCACATTATGCAGAGGATGGAGGGGGAGGAAGGTCACTATATGAAGAGGATGAATGACAGGAGGCCACAATATGTGGAAGTATGGAGGACAGAGGCCACAATATGAGGGAGGATGGAGGGCAGGAGGCCACAATATGAGGGAGGATGGAGGATAGGAGGCCACAATATGAGGGAGGATGGAGGGCAGGAGGCCACAATATCCTGATGCTCGAGTGCTCGTCTCGAATAACGAGCCCCATTGAAGTCAATGGGAGACCCGACATTTTTCAAAGGGACCATGGTTCAGGAATAAAATGTGTTATTTAATTGAAAAAGAATGTTTTCTGATAAGTGATCAGATGTATGCAAACATCGCAATCTATTCTTACTGTTCATGTCGCGCGTATTTATCTCCTGACAAGTTATCAGATGTGAAGAACAGTGAAGAATAGAATAAAACAGTGCACAAGACATTTAATTGAAAAACGCAGTGAAAAACACAGTGAAGTAGATTACAGATGTTCGGCACATCTGCTTACTTGTCGGGGTGATACGCGGTCCCGGGATCCGCTCCTCTTCTTCCACTGAAGTCTCCCCGTGCTGGCCCGATGTCTCCCCCGCGCTGCCCGATGTCTCCCCGCGCTGCCCGTATGTCTCCCCCGCGCTGCCCGATGTCTCCCCCGCGCTGCCCGATGTCTCCCCCGTGCTGCCGATGTCTCCCCGTCTGCCCATGTCTCCCTCCGTGCTGCCGATGTCTCCCCCGTGCTGCCCGATGTCTCCCCCGTGCTGCCCGATGTTCCCCTGCTGCCCGATGTCTCCCCGTGCTGCCCGATGTCTCCCCGTGCTGCCCGATGTCTCCCCGTGCTGCCCGTATGTCTCCCCGTGGCGCCCGATGTCTCCCCGTCGGCCCGATGTCTCCCCCGTGCTGTCCGATTCCCCGTGCTGTCCTGTCTCCCCGTGCTGCCCGATGTCTCCCCGTGCTGATGTCTCCCCCCCCGTGCGCCCGTGTTCCACTGTTTTATTCTATTCTTCATTGTTCTTCACTGGTTTTTTTTATTAAAGCTCGATCCGAGCAGGGGAAATACTCGTCCGAGCAACGAGCCGTTCGAGTACCTTATCACGTCTTGAGTCTGCCTACCTGATTTCATCCTCTTTTTATCAGGTTCCAATTGCATCGACTCGTAGTTTGACTAAGGCCCATTGCACATGAACGTTATGGGGACAGATATATATGGAGGATCTGTTTAGACCTGCATTACACAGAAAACCAATTGATTTATATGGACACTGTGTAATGCTTCCTTTGCCCTGTGGAGGCAGTGCAGAGAAACTCAATACTATCTAAGTTACCTCTTACTTTACAACTGATCACTGGGAGTCATTTTGGGCTAATAATAATAATTCCTTTATATAGCGCACACAGATTACGCAGCGCTGCGCACAGTTTGCCAAATTGGTCCCTGTCCCCAATAGGGCTCACAATCTAATCAACCTACCAGTAACCGGAGGACCCGGAGGAAACCCACACAAACACGGAGAGAACATACAAACTCTTTGCAGATGTTGACCCTGGGACATGAACCCAGGTCCCCAGCGCTGGGTTGTTGCTAGAGATGAGCGAGCACTAAAATGCTCGGGTGCTCGTTATTCGAGACGAACTTTTCCTGATGCTCGAGTGCTCGTCTCGAATAACGAGCCCCATTGAAGTCAATGGATGTCTCCCCGTGCTGCCCGATGGTCTCCCCGTGCTGCCGATTGTTCCCCGTGCTGCGATGTCTCCCCCTGTGGGTCCGATGTCTTCCCCGTGCTGCCGATGTCTCCCCGTGCTGCCGATTGTCTCCCCCGTGCTGTCCGATGTCTCCCGTGCTGGTCCGTGTTCCTGTTTATTCTATTCTTCATTGTTCTTACTGTGTTTTTAATTAAATGCTCGATTCGAGCAGGGGAAATACTCGTCCGAGCAACGAGCCGTTTCGAGTACCTTAATACTCGAACGAGCATCAAGCTCGGACGAGTATACTCGCTCATCTCTAGTTGTAGCTAAATTGTATTCAGAGTAATTCCAGAAGACAAGCTACAGTCAGAATACAACTTGACTCCTACGTCACAGGGAAAGCAATACTCAAGAATAGAATACTCAATAGTTCAGCAATACTCAAGAACAGAATACTCAATAGCTCAGCAATACTCAAGAACAGAATACTCAATAGCTCAGCAATACTCAAGAATAGAATACTCAATAGCTCAGCAATACACAAGAAACACACAAATTCGAAGGTACCAAGATTCAGTGGCAGGTTCAGATTTACATACCTTGCCGCTGAAATTGACCAATTTTAGGTGGATAACCAGGAGCGTGGACAGTTAGATATGCACACCACTCATATGGGACAAGCCAACAAATAAATTGTTTGGGTCAACTGTGACGCTGTGAAGCTATCAGTGAGACAATGGGACAGGTGCTACCCATGGTGGGTAGCAATTGTCCCGAACATTCCCGAACGTCTCACTGGTACCTAGGAGCTTCACAGTTGACCCAAACAATTTGTTTGCTTGTCCCATATGAGTAGTCATGTAGCATTTAGTACTAGTGTCTTACTGTTGACAGAGGAGCCACATGGTGTAACACTCCCTCCTAAACCCCTATAGCTATGGTATGAATGTAGACCAAGACAGGTGTCGCAAAAGAGAAAAGTGTACTTACCCTATTTTGGTTCCCGGTTCCGAAATCTCTCCGGTCTACATCAGTATTAGAGCCATGGTACTTGTTTTGGCAAATCAGTGACTGGAGCAGACCACAGGTCATAAGAGGAAGTGATGTTCCATGATCTTCCTTCATGTTGACTTGTCTGTTGTCCATTAAATTGGCTTTTTTATCCATTTTTGTGATGTACGATAACAAGGAGAGGTTTACCTTCAACTGTAATAGGCTTTCTGCCCATGGTGATTGTGTGAGGCACAATTGACGCCACTGACCATTGTGCTATGCGGAAATCTAAGAAAAGATATTGTTCCACTGTCAATGGATTGAACCTTACTCCCGGTGGACCCTGAAATCAGAAAACACGCTTCACACATTCTAGAAAGTCACATTGACTGTAAAAGGTGCAAGGCAAATAAATCCCACCTTAGATGGTTCACAAAGGAAACAAATGGACCTTCTTTTATCGACTCTATGAGAAATAGTGTAGAACCTTAAAGACAAAATAATTGGGATTGTGCTGGGAGCGAAGGTCATGGAATAACGTGTTATTAACAAGGGTCTCTTTGGTACTCAAGGTCACCGGGGCTCCAGGCTTGAATCCTCAAGGTCAATCTATGAGTGAAAACAAGGTCTGCTACGTTAGAGCTCTTTTGTAATTACATTCCAAGAAACGTTCTTGGAAAGACTGACACAATTTAACACGTATGGCTTTCAGGAATCCCAGTTCTTCTTATTTTTAATGAGAAAAAAAATGTAAAATATACCAATACAAAAAAAATTCCTATGAGGTGAAACATGAACAAAGAAAAATGGAGTTTGAGAAACCGATTGTGGTAACGTAGAACAAAGTTTTTCTCAGGTTTCCATAGCTAAACTCAATGGGGGTCATTTACTAAGGGCCCGAATCGCGTTTTTACGGCAGGTTGGCTGAAAATTACAGTTTTGCGGTAAAATGCCCCGGGTTTTTGGCGCACGTGATTGGATTGTGGCGCATCGGCGTCGGCATGCACGCAACGGAAATCGGGGACGTGGCCGTCGGAAAACCCGTTGGATTCATAAAAACCGCTGTATTTTTTTAAAAAATGTGTCGCTTGACACGCACTTACCTGCACCCAGGATAGCTTGGTGAACTTCAGCGAACTCCGACGGACTTCAGCGCAGCAGCGACACCTGGTGGACATCGGGCGCACTACCTTAGTGAATCGCCGGAAGACACGAATCAGCGTCTGAGAACCCGCCGCTGGATCGTGAATGGACCGGGTAAGTAAATCTGCCCCAATGTTATTTAGAGAGTCATTGTTATGTATTGTTATACTAGAACCACCTTCCTTTTAGGTAATACAATCTAGTCCTTTCCAATTACGCTCACCATTTATAAGATATGCGAGAAGATATAAGAGATGGACAAACAGACAAGGAACCTTATCCTTATCTGCCAGGGGCTACAGCTAAAAATAAGTATTTGAGATCTACAAAGCCTTTAACAGCATCAACTAAGCTCTGGGGTCTGAACTGAGCTGAGAATGGGACACCTCTCAAACCAACCTGAGAGCAAAAAGAGCCAAATACTGTGCAGCAATGTGATTTGTGAAATAATCTGAGTGACACCACATGGAAGTGTAGGCAAGTGAAATGACAAAGTGTTAATATGTCTTCACATCTGCCCACTCTTCAGAAGAAACCATATGCCGTGATGAAGGATGGAACCCATCACAAAATAGAGGCATAAAAATAAAAACACATTTACATACATTTAATCTTAGGGAAACAGACGGATAAACAAGTAAATCCGGGGCTATGGAAACATTTCTGTGCGGCCTTCTACACGGTCTAAGTGGCTACAAACTTTTTATCACTTGGGCTCCGATCGCGATAGAGTCATGGCTTCCATAGCACAATAGAACTCATGAGGTTGTGACAAATTCATTTCCAATGGATCCATATTGACATATGAGCTATCAGGTCTTGTACCCCAGTTTTCTCCCATACAAGCCCTGAAATAGTCGCAATTCCTAGTACAAGGACTTGTCATAGAATTGCCGGCTACTCAACTCAACATGGTGACTATGTAGTGTATAAAGCCTTTTGCATTTGGCTCTGTACATGTGATCCAGTACTGGAGGAAACCCTAGAACAGCTGGGTCATCAAAATAAAATCCTAAAAAAAAACCTTTAAGGCATATTAAAAAGTCCTAGCAATTATGCATTATAGCGGCACACCTATCTTTGACAAGACAGAGGTGTTTTAATAAAAGGATGTAGCCACTTAGGTGGTGTTGTCTACATATGGACTCTATACGATGCCTTACAAAGGATTTCCAGTAATTTGGACGATCTGTTGGCCCCCATGATCAACTATTTTCAGATTTCTCCACTATAAAGTGCTCAAAGCTTATGTCTGGCTAGAGAAGAAGAAAGACGCTACATGTAGACTTCTAAGACCAGGAAGGTCTGCTCGGGCTGGTTCAATATTATTATTGGATTAATTTATAGCTAGAACCAAGACCATCTTCTGGTATACAAAATAATAAGGAAACAGTCCACAGACAGAGTTGGTCTGGCCCACCTGAGAACCAGAAGATCCTCTGGTGGACCAGGATTAGACACAATAATAAGACACTGAAGTACTAGGAGAAGACACTGGGTGGTTTTCTAGATCGATATTTTCTGGTAGGCCTAAGGAACCCTAGTCAGATACTTCACAACAATTGTATGAATCACCTTGCTGGTAACTATAGACTCAGCGCAGCTCAAGTTCTTTGTGTTCCTATATAATCTCTAGACCATGAAGTTCTTTTTCCCCTTAACTTCCAAAGAAGCAAAACTCTTTAAAGCGTTGAGTAAACGCGTGAATGGAGAGCACTACCTCGTCTCATCCCTTTCATCTGCTGATACCAGACGTCTGGGCTCGTCAACCCTCTTTTCTCGTATCGAAGCTTTTATGAAGCGCTCAAGTAAACAGCACAAAGGAGGCCTTGCCGGTGTCATTGATAAACTGCGAGAACAGCAGGAAACTAGCAGTCTTTCAACTAGCAGATGAGCATTTGGCAAAAAGGAAGACATTAGCAAAGCGAAATGAGTTGTTGCAAAGATCCGAGAATGAGGCGACTAACGCCGGTGATGCGTCTGATTTCAGTGCGGTGACACAACGAGTGACTGCAAGTGTCATCACACTAAGATCACACTCCATATTGTAGCTCTTTTCAGCAGAGGAATTGGATATCTGCTGTGTGCAGTTAGGAGCTTCCCAGGAATCTTCTTAGGAAGTTGTTCATTTTTAGCGCTCAGCAATCTTCGTCAGCTCTATAGAGATGACCGGAGCAAATCGGTCATGCACGGAAGTCCACTCCATTCATTGCGGGGAACGACGTTGGGTCTGATGGAGGTACCTTGGATCCCCTCGTGTATCGTGAACTGTGGGAGTCTCATAACTGAGACCCCCATTGATCAGCAAACCCTGTGGATCGGGCCTAACTTGTTTGGTGGGAAAACACCTTTAAATAGTTACTTTCATAGACGAATAATACAAGTGAAAACCAGAAACATAACAATATATCAGAGGGAAGTGCTTCCTCCTTCGCTTACTTTGGCCTTTCTCATTCTCCCTACTTCCCTCAGCTTTACTCAGCTCAGAAATCTCAGCTGAATTCACTGAGGTGTGAGATGACATAGAAGTCTATTCAGAGGGGAGGAGGAGGGGTGAGTCACAGCAGCTAGGGCTAAAAACCACTGTATGAAAGCGCACTGCAAATCCATAGACAGAGACTGCGAAGAATAGTATAGAATCTGTGAAGACTACAAGTCACATATTGACCAGAATCATAGAATTACTAAAAACTTTTAAAAGGTTTGGGACAGGTTAAATTACGATTCCATAATCTATAAGTATTATTTTATTTACAAGTTGTGCTGATTATCTCCCAGTCTACAGAGTAGTCAGAGTAATATCCAACTTATGCAGTGTTGGATGTTTCCAAGGGTCCGTTAGCCTCCTGGGGCACATTTACTTACCCGGTCCAGTCGCGATCCCGCAGCGCGTTGTCCGACGAGGATTCGGGTCTGCCGGGATATACTAAGGTCGTGCTCCCGATATCCAGCAGGTGTCACTGCTGCGCCGAGGTCCACCGGAGTTCACCTTCTTCTTCCCGATGCATGCGAGTGCTTAATCTTGTGACACAAATCGTTTTTAAAATTCCGCGTTTTTCCGAATCCGTTGAGTTGTCCGATGGCCACCCCCTTCCCCCCCCATTATTGTCGCATGAAAGCCGGTGCCGATGTGCCACAATCCGATCGCGTAGGCCGAATTGCTCCGGGTTTTTCGGGCATGTGATCAGATTGTGGTGCAATCGGAAATATTCGGGAAAAAACTGACGGAATCGCGGCCACAGGACCCTTAGTACATGAGCCCCTTCGTACGCAATCACCATTAAAGGGATGTGGTCTTGACTTGACCATTGAGTCAGTGGTTACAGGAGAAAAAATGGTGATTTTTATATAATCAATAGACACTAGTGGTAAGGGATTGTCCCCCAAATCATCTCCCAATGGAGTTGTCTTCTGCCAGTGGTAAAAAGAAAGCAACATCCAACTTCATAAACCCCATCAGAGGAACATCCAAACCTGATAAAAAGCCTCCAGTCACGGACCAGGGAAAGTTGATAAGTAATGATCCAGTAAAGGTCCATATTTTCATACAACTCAAAGTTTATGATGTCTTGTTAAAACCAACAACAAAAAAAATTTTCAACGCGTTTCAGAGTCTACTCTTCCAAAGGTCCGACTCATAACATCCTCTGTCGGACCTTTGGAAACCCTCTATAGGACTCTTTACACACTTGCCAACAGTACATCCCTTAGACTGTGTAACCTTGAACATCCATATTATCCGTCTTTTCATCGAAGACTCTATCCCAGCAGATTTTCCCAAGAAGAAACCTGATTCAATTCAATGTAGCCATTCCTCAGAATTTGTGACAGGTTTCATCAGTATAGCAGGAATAAATTCATACAAATCTTTCCAATGCATGTGAATAAGGCTCTAGAAACCCGATTTACATGTGTGTGATTTTTTTTTTTCAACATGGAGATTACATATTCTACCAATCAAGATATGGATTTGGTCGATTAATCCTTTAGCATGGTTTGCAAGGTCATGCTGATATGATATGTGTGTAATTTATTCATCCAGCAAATATTTTAGAAATTTCCTTTAACTCCGTAGATGTTTTACTAGTAATATCCCATCTCTGGCCAGAAGATGGCTGTAAGGAGCTTCTCCAGGTGCCATCAGGACGCATCCGCCTCATGTATCATCCATGTTTAGATGTTTTACACTAAATTAGCGCCACATCACTGCGTCTGCGGGCATAAAGCACCCTCCGGGCCTGGCGGGCATCAGTCAGTCAAGTGTCATGCAGAGTGCAGATGGATGATGACCTGATATCACTAAGCAATTACTGTCAGGCCGGAGCAGAAGCAGAATCCGCAATGGCCACGTACTCGGTATATGCACTAATAGTGCACATAAATAATGCATTACTGTATGAGAACTAGAGGGTGACATTGTGAGAATGGATATATATCTGCCAAACCAGGGGTTGAGGTGGTCACAATCGCATATATGATGCATTTCTTGTGTCACCTCATGAAACAGCCAGTCATATCTTCTTTGAATTGTCTGAAATAGCCCTTATTTATCAAAATTTACCCAAAAAATTGCCCATAATAGTCCATGGCATCGCAGGTTATATTATTCTGGTTTTCTACAGGTAATATGACCACTTTTTTCTGTCAGAATATCGACGATTTTGACTAGAATCAGGGATCAGATTACCAACAAAATGGCTGCCGCCTTCCTGTAGCAGAGTCAGTCACATTGAAGCGATTAGCATTGAAATGCAATACCAGACACATTCTAGGGATAAGACTGGCACTATTTCGGGAAGATGGAAACCATGTTCTTCTCAACTCATGACACGTTATTAGTGAAATGGCAGCTCTGAGTACTGCTGAGGCAGCCATGTGTAACTTGTTGTTGTCCATCTTGTGCAGGTCATTATCAAGTGAAGCAGGGGACGTGTGAGGTGGTCGCAGTTCATCGATGCTGTAATAAAAACCGCATTGAAGAGCGGTCACAGACGGTGAAGTGCTCATGTTTCCCGGGACAGGTAGCCGGCACAACTAGGGCGCAGCCATCTTGTGTGGAAGGTAAGACATTGAGCTGTGAAATCATGCCTCCATATTTCATGCATGTTGTTTTGGAAACTGGGACATTTAAAGGGGTTTTCCACTAAAGACATCGATCCCCTATTCACATTGTCTGATTATTTAGAATTCAACTTCTGTGTGGAATTCTCAGACATGGAACGCAATAATACATTTTGTAGGGATGGTTGTGACCCTTAAAGGGCATCTACCACCAGGATGAAGGGTTGTATGCAAATGAGCCTGAGAGGCTCCAGGCTCCATAGGTATAAATGGAACCTGGAGCCCCACAGGTTCATTTGCATACAGTCTTTTAGATGTCCTTTAACTGTGTTATCGAACCCACACCCGTTTTTGTGGCGTGGACACTCTACATGGTGGTTACACCTCTTATTTCAGGCCTGTAATAGAGCATAATATTTCACTGGACTTAGAGGATATGCCAACTCTTCCAAAACTGTAGGAGGCTTCCCAAAACTTTAAGGAGAGATTTATAAAACACACATGATGAGTAAGTTGTGGCAGGGCCCCATTAGTTTATGCACAGGGGCCCAGGAGCTTTACGTTTTCTTGATATTGTGATAGAAATAGCGCTCATTTAGTGCTAATAGAAGCAATACATCATCCTCCGAGCCATTCAGACATATTAATATGATCGGCTCGTAGAACTCCCATATATTAATGTGTCAGCATTGATCCGGCCACTTTTCTCGGCATATTTCTATATTGTGTATTGATCGCGTTAATGTAGTGAATTTCCATCATGATGGCTTCACATTAACCTGGACTGTAAAAAATCGAGGCTCAAACCTAATTGATTCCTGGGGGCGATGTCTCCATTTTTCACAATAGCTTTTGTAGGAGGCCCACTTTATCTTACCTCCTCCTATCTGCTGCCTGAGGAGGGATGTGAAATGATGGTGTCCTTCCTACAAAAAGAGGAGATACATGTAGTCACTATGGTGCTAGCTTTACCAAACAGATACCTTATAAACCACCACTGGTCATACTCTAAAGACCTTATTCAGGGTAGAAGCATCGTCTAACCCTCATAATAGTCTAAGCCATGCTACCAATAAATAGTCTAATGGCAAAGTAGTCCAGCCTCATAGTAGTAGTCCAGTATCATAGTCAGGGCCGGATTAAAGGAGGGGCTCCTGGGGCCCCCACCACTTTCACTTTTTAAGGGGCCCCCACCAGTTTCCGACAGTCAGCGACTCAGCTCAGCTGAGTCGCTGACTGTCTCTGTGTGCAATGCGCAGTGGCCCGTGGCCGCACGCAACGCACATAGAGGTCTAGGATGTCAGCTGTGTCAGTGAGATACAGCTGCCTTCGCTGGGGGAGAACGCTGAGATTGCCATTTTCTATAGGGGACTGGCAGGCTACATACTACAGTGGGCTGTCAGGCTACATACTACAGGGGACTAGCAGGCTATATACCTCCAAAAACATTGTTGGAAGGGCCCCCACCACCCTTAATCCGGCCCCGATCATAGTAGTGGGTTCAGCCTTATAGTAGTGATCGAGCCTCATAGTAGTAGTCCAGTCTCAATGTGGTAGGTTCAGCCTCATAGTAGTGGCTTAAGCCTCATAGTAGTAGTCCAGTCTCATAGTAGTGGGTTCAGCCTCATACCGGTAGTAGTCCACACTCAAAGTACTCCAGCCTTATAGTAGTATGTAGTCCAGCAATGCTCTTACTACATGACTTCCATGTGGCTGTGTGTGACATTTCCTGATACTTTTCTACTTTGTTGGTTCACTAGTAATACGCTCTCATAGTAGTAGTTCCAGCCTTGTAGTAGTAGTTGCAACCTCATAGTAGTCCACCATCATAGTAGTAGTCCAGCCTCATAGTAATACCCTCTAATAGCAGTAGTTCCAACCTCAAAGTACTAGTCCACAGTCATAGTTGTCCAGTCTCATAGTAGTAGTTTCAACTTCATAGTAGTCAAGTCTCATAGTAGTCCAGCCTCTTAGTGGTTTTGCCTCATAGTAGTCCAGCCTTATAGTAGTTTTGCCTCATAGTAGTCCAGCCTTATAGTAATTTAGCCTCATAGACATAGTAATCTAGCCTCAGAAGTCTAGACTCATAGTAGTCTAGCCTCATAATAGTCCAGCCTCATAGTAGTTTAGCCTCATAGTGGTCCAGCCTCATAGTAGTTAGCCTCATAGAAGTCCGGCCTTATAGTAGTTTAGCCTCATAGGGGCCAGCCTCTTAGTAGTTTAGCCTCATAGTAGTCCAGCCTTATAGTAGTCAAGCCTTATGGAAGTCCAGCCTCATATTAGTCTAGCCTCCCTTTAGTCCAACCTCAAACTAGTAACAGCCTCATAGTAGTAGTTCTAGTCTTATTGTGGTAGTTCCGTCCTTATTGTAGTCCAACTTCATAATAGCAGTTCCAGCCTCCTACTAGTAATTTCATCCTCATAGTAGTCCAGCCTCATACTAGCAGTTCCAGCCTCATAGTAGCAGTTGCAGCTTTACAGTTGCTGTTATTGTTCCCATCTACAGGCAATATCCTCATATATTTAGTGCTCGGCCCTAAAAAAACTTTAAAATAGGACATCCTACTATTAACCACAAATCTCCCCCAACAAAAATAATGGAAGATTCATGGTTGATGAGTTGCAGTGGTTGTGTCCCCTCTGTGCGCCCTCCCTGCTGGGATCTCCAATGTCTTCTCCCTTTGATTGAGACTGGGTACACATGGGAAATGTATTTTTTGCCCGGGTTCTTCTAGTACTTGATAGAGGTAGAATTAGTATGACTTGTGACACACAACTAGTTCTCAAAAATAGGTGGTGAAAACCTGAAGGACTGGTGTTTTTAGGGCGCACCAAGTAACATTATTCTGAGAGTCCACCTTCCATCAATTCCATGGAAATAGACCTTAGAAGCCACCACAATTGGTTAAATTATCTTAGCCCACTGGGGTCCGGTATTGGGTTGGAGTCTGGGTCTACTGGAAGATCTTCTGCTGCTCTGGTGGGAAGTCTAACACTGGCAGTGGGTAAAATTACACCACTGGACCCTGTAGTTCCTGCCTCATTGTGGCCCATATGTCACTGAGCATACATACAGTAGCCTCCGATAGTGCCCGGCTCACGACAGATCTCATTGTTCCTGCCTCATTGTAGTCTCCTTGGAGCCAGCCTAATACTGGCCATTGTGCCATTGTCATTTCATGCTGAAGTTCAGACCCTGAAGTACTAGTCTAATACCAATTGTTGTGAAATCTCTATGGTTGCCCCAACTCATCTATTATATAATATCACTACAACATAATACACATAGTTCCTTCTGTATTTTATACTCAAGTCTGTAACTGTATGGGAATAGAGTCAACGTACAACCCCAGTAGAGACCAGAAGAGGGCGCTTGCTTTGCATCCAAATTAAACTTCATTTTTGGAATATATTACGTCTTGATTTTCTGTCTGTTTCCTGCAGAACTGGAGGTGGTGACAGAAATCATTGTGTAGTTATTTTGTCTCATACATAATATTCCCCGCCATAAGTCCCGGGCCGTAATCTACGACGGTAAATGAATATTCTGTAACTGCGCTTCATTGCTCTCCGTGTTGTGTTTGTATTAATGAAGTTTCCTGTTGCTCTTCAATCTGTTCCATTATAAAACAAGGCAATTTATCTTTCCTCCACTCGGCTTTTATTCAGTTACTTGTATTTTACAGCATCTGTGAATGATGTCTTCAGATACTGCTGTCTTACTAGGTGATAACTATAAGGAGTCAAACAATTCTCCAATAAAATTACATATAGTTTTTTATTTCATTAATATATTAAAATAACAATTACAATGGATGTTAAATGGAGGATATCCAAAAAAATGGTCTGAATATGCTGTCACCTCACTAACAAAAGGGTATGTTCACCATAAATTTATCACCATTATTGCTTATTTCCCCAGTACAAAAAGGTAAAGTACATATATGCCTAAACAGCACCTACTTAGGTATAATATTCTCACCTTGGTGAAACTTTAAGTAAAAGACCAGTGTCTTACCCATAATGTAGTGTAGGTAGGAACAGCTACCCAGACACCCCAACGCGCGTTTCGCCCACGCTTCCTCAGGGGGTACGAAACAAACGCTGGGGAGCCGGAATTTAAATGTAATTGGAACACTTTGTGAGACCAGTTGGGGTCACCCCCTACTTTAATGAAATCTAAAACTAGGCGGTACATAAGTCCTAACTCTAAATGTAAAATGGAACCAAATGGGATCAATTGTTAAAAAGACATTGATCGTGCACTATACTCAAACCAACCAAACCTCTCATGTCGGTAGGGGAATTATGAGCATAATCAGAAACATAAATCTTATATGGTAACGTGAGGTTTTTGTGCATTGTCACGGGTGGTCCACATCTGAGGGAGAGTAATTGGGACCTGAACAGTGTCCCGTCAAGAGTGTCATCCAGTGTATAAAAAGTGTGGTGTATCCCCCCATAGAAGCAGGAAGCCTAGCCTTTCTTTGTGCCTGGAGGGCCTCTGTGGCCCAGGAATCCTGTAGTGGCTGCGGTTGTGGCCTAGGCCCCACTATTGTCCCGTTTCTTGGTAGGGGACCGGAGGGCTGTTCCTAACAGCCTTGCAGGTCTCCAGCAGGTTGTGGTGTGGGGGGGCAAGAAGACGGAGAAGCGATGATGAGTGCTGGTTCTCCTTGGGCAACACCCTGGATAATGATGGAGATCCCGTGGTGGTAAGCCGCCGTATCCAAGGATCAGATGGAGGAAACTCGTGCAAATCAAACTTTACAGTCGTTATGACCAGTAAGGCAACGGCCCAAAAATAACCAAACGGCAGATTCTGGTTGAAGGAGTGGTTCATGGGAGTAGTCCGCCCCGATGAATGGTGCCACACATCCGGATCGTAGACGATGCAGGCTTGGGATGTTTCAGGTGAAACGTGCGTCTCAAGTTGTGGAGCCTCCGCTCGGGCTTGAGTCTCCAGACTCGCCCTGGTGCCAGTCAGTAGGCCTAGGCACTGGACGTTCCACTCCTCCTGGGATTAATATATGTGGCAGCACTGGAATTGGCTGCCCCGCTGACAACAGGAACAGGTGGTTTTTTTTTTATCTCCCTCTGATCCAGGCTTGATCGTCACCTCTTCCAATCACCCTCCATCTCACCCATAAACCAGGTCACCCATCTTTTTCTAGATTACCCAGTTCGCCCCCTCCCTATTTTCCGTCACCTTCTGTATTTTGACTACGCTTTTTGTCTGCCCTTGTTCCCTAAACTGCGGAAGAAATCTTCTTACATGGAAAGAGGTAACACGTTTCCTCAATCACCTACCTAGCACACTTCTACTTCATCACACATTGGTTGTTTCATTTTTATCTGTTTGGTCCAGCCTTGGTTTTTTCCACGTTTTTTTGTTTTCCTTAGTTTCCCGTGTTCTTTCTTCCCTATTCCCTCAAACCATGTCCTTCCCCCGACTCCTAAGAGGTCCTTTATAACGTCCTCTCCTACATATTCATTTATTTTCCTTTCACGGAGCGAGAGGGGGACCCAGAAGTCAGAGGAGAGATACGGGCCCATCTTTCTCGTTTTTTCCACACAGCTGCGGGTAGAGAGGGTATGAGGGAGTGTTGTGTTGAGTTCTGGGAAGGGAGACCGGTTCTAGCCTGCGTTTTCCATATGTAAATTGCTGGACGGGCGGGGGTATAGGAGTAATGTATCTTCCGAGAAGAAGGCTGCTTTCCGTAGTTCGTCTCTTGATGATGCTGCATTTGGGCCCCTTCCCTTTCCAATCTCTTAGCTTTTTCCCACTACAATTCAAGCCCTCCGAGCTCGAGAGACTTGTGGAACGACGTTTCAGGTTCCTGCGTCTTTCCGGCGACTTTTCCGTGTCCGTGTTTATAAAAGAAAACTCCATTAGAACTAAACCGTCTACCCAAATATAAACGGTGAACCCCAGCCTGTAATTAACCCAGTTATTTTTAGTTAGGTACAGGCGGGGCGGCTTCTACCTTAGTTATGTCTTCCGTCGTGGCAATTCGTTACGCTCCTTCTAGGCCACTATATACCAGCCAACTCCCCAAGGCCCTTCTCTGTGGTTGTCCTTTTTTTCCACCCGGCTCATAATTACCCTCGTTTTCCCGGGCTCTGTATCCTCCTGCTTGATCATTTTCCTTCGTCTTCCCCGTCGAGTTTTCATGGAGTGTGTGGGGGTTTCACACTTGAGAGGATACGAGAAGTTTTTCCGTCGCTGCTCTCTGTGCACTCGTCATGTTACTAATTCTCCTAACTAAAGAGATTTTTGGTGTCTTCGCTGGAAACTGCTCTTAGCGCCCGGGTGTTTAATACTATTCTTTTTCCTGTTTCCCTCCGGTTGTGGTCGGTTATGGTTGTCTGTTTGTTTTTTTTTTTTTTTTTATTTGTTTTTGTTCCTGTTTTGTTTATTATATAACTTTTTTACTTTTTTTTGTCACCGAGTATTTCGGACTTTGTTTGCGCATTGCTTCTTAAACCCGTGTTCTATTCTGCCTGAGTATCATGGCGGAAATGAACATGTCACAAAGAAGGCAAACACCAGATCATGGGGTCTGTGGAAAAGTAATCAGCGGTCAGCATACATTTACTTCCACATCAATTGCCGATAATTATGGTCGCGCTGTTGATGAAAATTAAGTGGAGAGTTTTAGCGTGTTACCTGATTCAGAGTATCACGCACAGTCTGGGAAAGAAAAAGAGCTAAGTAAAAAAGCAGAAATGGACTGCTTAGGTGATTGCTGCTGCTTCATTGATCATCAGAAAGTGTGACCACCTCTATAAAAGCAGAAGTTTTGAAGTTGGTAAAGAGGATCGATCACATCTACACTAAACTAACAATTTCATGTTGCTGGAATTTTTCATCTTACGCGGGATACAATTTTTTGTTTTAAAGGAATGTCCACTTCATACACAAAGCTCTTTTAATGACGTTTGTTAAAAAAACTAAAAAATATCTTACTTATATCCATACACAACACGAGTTCCTTTACAACGTTACAGCACTGATTCTGTCTAATTTTTTATTTCAGATCTGTATTGTCAAAGGGCAGAATTACTGTTACTTAAGCCCCAGGACCACCACCTTACACAGAGAGCTAATCAACATACTGGGAACTGAAAGTACTGCTAATTAAGTTTTCTATTGTCAAATGGGTGGTCCTTGCATTAAGCGGAAATCCTGGCCCTGACCTGCATCGACAGAGAATGAAACCGTATGGGATAGAGAAAAAATATCTCAGTGTGAGGGTCAACTATTAAGTATAGCAAAGAGTAGTATTTAAAGTAGATGTTTTCCACTACTCAGGGAGACAGGTAAGTGTTTAATATTATTTTAACACATAGCTCTTATTAAAAAGAGTTTGTGTGAGTGAAGTGGATAACTCCTTTAGAACAAAATATTGGTAATCACTATGGAAAGTTTATTGTCATAGCTCAGCTCCCTCAGTGGTGGTTCCATCAATGTCTTTTTTAACAATTGATCCCATTTGGTTCCATTTACATTAGAGATTAGCGTACCAAATGGAGTCCCCCTGGCCAATCATAGCCTGGCTAGTTGCTAGGAGCATCAATTTCCATATTGACTGTTTGGCTGCCAATCTGCCAATATGTCTGGGTCAGGCAGCCGAAGACACCCGAAACGGACCATCAGTCATCTCTACTTACATTTAAAAAAGATCCACCCCCCTTTTCTAACAACCACGCCCTCACCTGTGCAGTTAATTTTTTCTTACCATGACTATTCTAAATATCCGGAACATTCCGTTAGAATCTCCTCTGGAATGAGTTAAAAGTAAAATCCTATATTCCAGACTCTGAACTTTTTATCTTCCGAAAAACAATCTTGAATGGAGAATAAGTCCGACGTGAGCAAAGATCCAGGAGAATTACAAAACTATAAAGAAAAATAGATGAAGAACGACAGTCCGTGAAAGAGCATGTCTGAAGAGATGCTCTGCGGATGAAGAAGAGGAAGATAAATTACTTTATCAGAATGTATAACCCCGGCCTAATCCATCCACTGCAGAGATGGGGAGACGAGTTTATGTAAATCTCTGCCGCTTCTGAACTCAGACTAAGAATATTCACAATATCCTCGGATGTTTTACTATAGGTAGAGTTACTTAGATTGGGGTCAGTTCTAGAGAAATTGGGCACCCAGGGCATCAATCTAAGTAACCCGCGCTGTCAGTGAGAGTTGCTTGTATCAATTCAGCAAAGTACAGCATCGCAAGACTGTAAAATAGCACATACACAACAACATATAGTGCAAAGAAAATGTAAACCACCAAACAGGCAATGCTGCATATACAAATGGGGGAGATGAATTATGATTGACAGTGTATGAGACAACCCCGTCCCCTCGGCTTCTGGGCGCAATTCCCGAGTGCATCATGCGCTGTTACAGGCTGGCGCATGCTATGCGTAGTGCCCAGGCACGGGCAGTCCCCACCATTTTCCAGCCCATGCATGCCCTATGCCACCCTCCTCTCCACCCAACCAGCGAAGAGGGTGGAAATGTTAAATCAATCAGTCAATGAATACTGTATTACAAACTTTGCTTATATTCAACTGCTGCCGTTGCCCGCCTTTGGTACCGTAGCGTAGCGGGCAATCTGGCTAGTTGTGACGGAAAGTAGGAGGATGGATGAGGCAGGCTCACCCACGCCCCTCTCCATAGCAACCTATGGCGCAGGCGCCGTATTACGGGAAAAAATAGGACAGGTCCTATCTTTTTCCCGGTGTCGTTGCTGGGCACCGTACCGTCCCGTATGGTGACGTTGTCGTCCCATGTGCTGTCCTATTGGGGGACGTATATCGTGACTGTATAGTATACCTCCCATACGTTAGTGTGAAGTGTAGCCGTACAAAGAAAATACTGCATGGAGAAAATACGGCATAGGTGAGAGAGGTATAGATATGATTGAGGTAGATAGTATGAGATAGGAAATGTCAAGACCGAGGGAATCCAAAAAACATCTAAGAGAGGAGAATGGCGTGGGCGTGCAGCACTAAACCGGCTTCAGGTCCTCCAACGTGGTAATGAAATCGGCGCTACTTATAGTGTTGGTAAATTTTGATCTAATTATGGTGGATTACTGGTGATGTGTTTCACCCCAAAAAAAACAGAGTGGCTTAAGGTAAAGTTCTCACCATTGTCTCGAGTTGTGGTATGACTTCGTACCTCAATAGAGTGTTTTTTGATCGGTAGGTTATACATAAATAGTCAGTGTCGAAGTGAACCTCTATCACCTATACAGACTCGCACTATCCAAACAAATTGAATCTCGCCTTGGAGTCACCAATGGTAATTTACTGGAGTCACAATATATTCAATATGAATGAAATCATCCAGCAAATTCCGGCTCTGAAAATTGTCCAGAACAGAACGTAAGAGTCATTGATGTACCCCTCACCACAGCATGCCTGAAGATGAAGGTGGGAGGCATAGACGCTCTTCCTCCAGGAACATAGATACGGATCACAGTACTTCGGTTCATGTCGCATTACTGCCTCTATGGCTGGGTCGCTCCACGGAATGCGTGTCACACAGTGGAAGTAGGCTTCTGCGCTCTGCAGGTTGCTATTTCCATTGTATTTTTCGGCAGCAAGTGGAAAGGATGGTTGAGAACCCGTGAACCTCGTTTTTATATGGTAATTGTAATTTGTTCGTTCGTACTCTCACATTGGGCACTTATAAAACGTGCAAGAGATTTAACGTATACTGCATATGAATGTGGCTGTATGAATTGATTTGTGAACATTTCTTTATGATGTATCAGTCTTAATCATATTGTTTTTGTAGGACATTTCACATGTTCTATGTGATTTTGATATGCTAACGCAATATGCCTATGGGATGGGTTGGTGGGTGTATGATCATGTGGACCACTATGTTTTGGTCATATTGGAGACTCCACTTGTTTCCACTTGTCTGTAGAAAAGACCTCTTTGGAGCCGCACACGTGCGTTGCTTTCTGTACTTCACTGTCCTAACATGAATAAAGAACACCCGTTTTTTCACTATAGGGGGGAGTGCTGCCTAGCTTTCAAATTACTAGAGATAGAGATAGATAGATATTAGGATAGATAGATATGAGCTAGATCGAGATAGATAGATCATATATAGATATGCTATAGAGATCAGATCGATAGCTAAGAGAGATCGATCTGGATCGCTCTATGACTGCGCCATAAGAGCTCGATTAGCAGCGCTCGCTCGCTCTTCCTCGATCGCTCGCTAGCATCGATAGCTCGCTCGCTATGCGCTAGCTCTATAGCTCTATCGTCGCTCTGAGCTAGCTCATAGATCCGCTCGCTCGCTCTCTCTGCGTAGATAGCTCGCTCTCTCTCTCTGCTCCTCTCTCAGCTCTCTAGCATCGCTCTGCGCTCGCTCGCTTATCTCGCTCGCTCTGCGCTCGCTCGCTCGTCGTCGCTCGCACGCTACGGCATCGCTCGCTCGCTCTCTCGCGCGCTCGCTCGCGCTCGCTAGCTCGCTCGCTCGCTCTGCGCTCGCTCGCTCGCTCGCTCACTAGGCGACGCTCGCTATGGCGATCGCTCGCTCGCACGATCGATCGCTCGGCCTCCTCGCTCGCTCGATCAGCTCGCTAGGCGCTCGCTCGGCGCTCTCTCAGCTCGCCCTCGCTCGCTCTGCGATCGCTTAGCATCGCTCGCTCTGCGCTCGCTCCGCTCGCTCGCTCGCTCTCTCGCGCTCGCTCGCTCCTCGCTCTCCTCGCTCGACTCGCTCGCGATGCGCTCGCTCGCTCCGCTCGCTCGCATCGCTCTGCACTCGTCGCTCGCTCTGCTCTAGCTCGCTACGCTCGCTCCCTCGCTCGCTCTTCGCTCGCTCGCTCGGCGCTCGCCTAGTCTCTGCGCTCGCTCGCTCGTCGGCTCTGCCTCGCTACGCTAGCGCGCTCTGCGCTCAGCTCTCTCTGCGCCGCTCGCTCGCTCTGCCTCGATCGCTCGCTCGCTCGACTCGCTCTGCGATCGCTTCCTGCTCGCTCATCTCCTCGCTCCGCTCGGCGCTAGCTAGCTCGCTCGCTCCGCTGCGCTACTGCGCGAAACCCCGCACCCCCCCCCCCCTCGATCGCTAGCTCCGCTCTCCTCTGCGCTCGCTCTCTCGCTCGCTCGCTCTGCGTCTCGCTCAGCTCTCGCGCGCGCTATGCGCTCGCTCTCTCTCTCGCTCGCTCTTCGCTCCTCGCTCGCTCGCTCGCTCGCTCGCTCTGCGCTCGCTCGCTAGCTCGCGCTCGCTCGCTTCGGCGCTCGTCTCGCTCGCTCGCTCGCTCTGCGCTCGCCTGCTCGCTCGCTCGCTCTCGCTGCCTAGCTCCGCTCGCTCGGCGCGCGCTCGCTCGCTCCTCGCTGCGTCGGCGCTCCTCGCGCTCGCTCGCTCGTCGCTCGCTCTGCGCTCGCCGCATCTCTCGCTCGCTCGCTCGCGCTCGCCTCTCTAGCTGCTAGCTCGGACCTCGCTCGGCGCTCGACGCGCTAGCTCCTGCTCGGCTCTCGCTCGCATCGTTGCGCTCAGCTCGCTACTCTCTCTCGCTCGCTCGCCTGCGCTCGCTCGCTCGCTTCGGCGCGCCGCGCTCGCTCGCTCGCTCGCTAGCTCGCTCGTCTGCGCCGCTCGCTCGGCGCTCGTCGCTCTGCGCTCGCTCGCTCCTCTGCTCGCTCTCGCTCGCTCCATCGCTCTGCGCTCGCTCGCTCGCTCGCTCGCTCTCGGCTCGCTCTGCTCATCGCTTGCGCGCTCGTCGCTCTCGCTCGCTTCGCTAGCTCAGGCTCGCTGTGGCGCTCGACTGGCTCGCCTTGCTCGGCTCGCCGCCTCCGCTCGCTCTCTCGCTCGCTCTGCGCTCGCTCCTACTCGCGATTTCTCTGCGACTCGCTCGCTCGCTCGCTCGCTCGCTCGCTCTGCCCGATCGCTCGCTCGCTCGCTCCGCTCGCTAGCTCTGCCTCGACTAGATCGCTCGCTCGCATCGATCGCGATCGCTCGCTCGCTCGCTCGCTCGCTCGTCGCGCTCGATCGCCTCCGCTTGCTCCTCTTGCTCTTTCGGCCGCTCGCTCGCTCGCTCGCTCGCTTCGCGGGCCCTCTCGGTCGCTCGCTCGCCTCCCGGGCTTCCTGCCCCCCTCGGGCCGGCCCTCCGCCCCCTTTTTTTTTCGTGCCTCGCACTTCCCCGCCCCCCTTGTACCCCCTTGCGCTTCTCTCGCCTCCAGCCTCTGCGCCTTTCCAGCCCCTGTGGCCCCCTCTTTTTCGCCATTTTTTTTTTTTACCTGGAAACCCCCCCCCACACCCCGCCACCCACCTTTCCCCGGCACCTAGCTCTGCTCTCGACTCGCTCTGCTCTAGCTCTCGCTCGCTCTTCGCTCGCTCGATCGCGCGGCCCTCTCTCGCCGCTCCCTCGCGCTCGACTCGCCTCGCTCGCGTCTGCGCTCGCTCGCTCGTCGCTACGCTCGCTCTGACTCGCTCGCTCGCTCGCTCTCTCGCTCGCTCTGCTGCTCTCGTTCTCCACCCCCACCCCCCCTCTCCGCCCCCCCCTCTTCATTTTGCTACATAAAAAATGGGACGCGGCATCAAGCCCTCCACCCTAAATTGTAGCGGAATTACTCCCAAATCTTACATACCCCAATAAACATAAGGAGTCAAACATTCTCCCATAAAATTACATATAGTTTTTTAATATTCTAATATATTAAATAACACTTACAATGGAGGTTACATGGAGGATATTCCAAAAAAATGGTCTGATATGCTGTCACCTCACTAACAAAAGGGTATGTTCACCATAAATTTATCACCATTATTGCTTATTTTCCCCAGTACAAAAAGTAAAGTACATATATGCCTAACATCACCTACTTAGTTATAGATATTCTCACCTTGGTGAAACGTAATAAGTAAGAAACCAGTGTCTACCCCAATTTAGTGTAGGTAGGAACATCTACCCAACAAACCAGCCACCGCATGAATCGTTTCCCCACTCTTTCCTCAGGGGGTCACTAAACAAACGCGTGGACCGGAATTTAAATGTTTTACCTGACGCGGATAAGTATATTGCGCATGCGCCTCGACAAATCTCTCGGTGTGGTTAACATGCCCCATTCCGGTGCCCGGGGTCAGTGCGCACGCTCGGCCCGCGACAGCGCTATCGACTTCCGGTCACGCGCTGAGCGGCCCTACGCAACGGGGGATTCCAACCATCCAGAGATGTCTAACTGCGCATGCGCCATCATCCGGCTCGCATGATTCTGGGGTTAAGCGATGGTAATGTAATATCATGAGATACATAGGTGTAATTATCAAAGTAAATTAACAATGTGCATAACTTACAATGCGGGACCATAATAAGGTCTGGAAATCTAATGGAAGGTTAAGTTATCTCCTATTGTGCAATTTTATATTATGATGTTAATTGTGTAGATATACATTTTGTGACTAACATATATATCACAACAAAAATAATAATGTAATTAATTAAATAAGTAAAGGCCCCCGGTAGTTTAATGTTAGTATATAAAACTATATATATCACAGTGGATCCCCAAGTGCATAAAATCAAGCTCTATGAAAGTGCGAGGGAGGATGGAGGGCAGGAGGCCACAATATGAGGGAGGATGGAGGACAGGGGCCACAATATAAAGGGAATGGAGGACAGAGGCCACATTATGCAGAGGATGGAGGGGGAGGAAGGTCACTATATGAAGAGGATGAATGACAGGAGGCCACAATATGTGGAAGTATGGAGGACAGGAGGCCACAATATAAAGGAAATGGAGGACAGAGGCCACAATATGAGGGAGGATGGAGGGCAGGAGGCCACAATATGAGGGAGGATGGAGGGCAGGAGGCCACAATATGAGGGAGGATGGAGTAGGAGGCCACAATATGAGGGGGGTGGAGGACAGGAGGTCACAATATAAAGGGAATGGAGGACAGAGGCCACAATATGAGGGAGGATGGAGGGGCCACGCTCTACATAAACAGGGAGGCCAATTACTTGTATAGTAGTAAACAAACATCTCGTTCCCCTAATGTCAGGCGGCCATGTCATTATCATTGTTATGACTCCTACAGAAAAAAAAACCTGAAGCCGGAGTCCAATTAAAATGTGGCCTAATTAACACTAAACGCTCCAACCTTGGTAATTGGTCCTTTAGAGATTTCATGCTAAATAGCCATTAACTTGTTTTTTTGTTTTTTTAATGGCAGAGGTCGGGCGGGAAGAACGCGTGCACATAATTATGGGGGACGGGGACACTGTGCCGGGGAGTCTGGATTTTTTATATTTTTTAGCAGATAATTGGTCATTGAAAAGTTCATATAAAACAGATGTTATATTGATATGTAAAAAAATCATCAGGAAAAACCATGGGGCAAATTTATCATTATACATTGTGCGTACAAGCCCTAAAATAGTCATAATTCCTGATCAGGGATTATGACTATTTCCCCCCTTACGCCACCTCTGCTCCAAACGGGCCTGAAAGTGTATGAAGGGGAGCGCAGCCAGTGGTGCAGTGGGCCGACAAGGGGGGTTTACTTGAAAAGGGGCAGGCTATAGAGAAAAACTACCCCAGGCCAGACCTGGCATAGAAGTGCCCCACCGGCCCATCGTAGCTGCCCACCAGGATTTATCAGGATTTTCCTGATCTTTGTTGGGAGGATTTAACATTATAAATAAAGTTCAAGGGCTTCAATGAGTTACATGTAATCCCTCAGTCCATCTCTGGGGGAGCTGCAGGGAAATTGGAAATGTAATGTCAGATTTTCCAACAAATTCCAGTTCAATACTAAGTTTTTCAGTAGTGGGACAAGTTAAAGGGAACCTGTCAGCAGGAATTGACCTAATAAACCACTACCAGTATGTTGTCAAGCAGCTGAACACCTTCCAGATAATTTATCTTTCATGGCCCAGTATCCAGAAAATTTTGAAGTGAGATGTAAATTGGTCATATAAGGTCAAGGAGGCGGAGATTATAACACTAAAGTCAAGCTCTCTCTTCCTCAGAAAGCCCCTATCACTGTAATTGATGGTCCTACATCCAGAGACATCACTAAACAGATCTCCTCAAGTCCGATACATGATGTCAATCACAGAGGAGGAGGCGTTTAGAGCTCCCCACCTTGACTTCAGTGTCAAAACTCCGCCTCCTTGACTTTGTGCAACCAATTTACATCTCACCTCAAAGTTGATTTTCTGGATGATGCCACCGCACTGGACCATGATAGACACAAAAACTAGAAGGTGTTACGTTGTTTTACAATATACTAGTAGTGGTTTATTAGACCAATTGCTGATGACAGGTTCCCTTTAAGATCAGTTTATTTTTTTAGGGCCGTATTCTCATTCAGAAGATATTGTGATAAGGGACTGCTCCCTTAATGGTGTTGGTAGCACCAAGGTTACTTATTCCTAATTCACAGGATAGAGGAAAAGTGTCCGACTGTTGGGACCCAGTGATCGTGAATCGGGGCACCAAAAAGTCACATGGCCCTATTTTGTTTGTAGGGGGTTTGGCCCCATAAAAGTGAATAGATCACCAAACATGCAGTCATTTGGGGGGATGATTTTCAGTCCCTATCTACTGAATGACACTTACCGCTATCCTGTACATAGGGGATAAGTGTTTTGATGGGACAAACTTTTGCAACTGATGGTTTTAATGTTCTGGCTGCTTAGGATTTGCCCTTAAGGTCGCAGCCACTGTCAGGCCTCTCCTATTTGTGTGTCATCTTCGAGTATTATCTATGATTAACTGCGCGCTCCGATCAATGACTGAGTTCATTTACATTTACCATTATCCTAAGCGGCGATCACAACAGCGAGACTCTTAAAACCCACTTGTGGCGTCTCGTACGCGGCCGTCTAATTGCATGGAGCCTCGGGATCGCAGGGTCAGGCTAAATGCAAATTATTGTAACCACATCTGACTGCTAAATGCAATTGTGTACTCGCTTTGCGGCTGGAGTTCAGATGGGGATGTGGATCAGAGCCGCCGCGGCTACTGGATACTGGAAAACCGCATGGAAAGTCGTCATCTAAAACCTATGACTAATATATCTGATGGACACTTAAGGCAAATTTATTGCTCGGGTATCAGGCAAAATTCATGCTCACTTCTTTGGTATCTTCTAGGCCAGTGGTGGCGAACCTATGGCACGGGTGCCATTGGTGGCACTCCAAGCTCTTTCTGTGGGCACCCAGGCCATCACCGCAGCACACCAAATCGGACTCAATAAATCTTCCTGCAGTTCCAAGCAACTTAGAAGATGCTGCTTTCCGTCATATTTTGATACTTGCTTAGTTTCTAGGGACTGTAGGAAGAGGGAGAATGAGTAGACAGGGACAAATTACCTTTGGAGGACCTTCTGCTGCCCCACAATTCTCTGTGTACAGAGGGACACTGGAAAGAAGCTACAATGATACAAAATTTTCCATCTTTCTACTATGTTTCTGTCCTCAGGAGGCCAATATGATTGAAAGTTGTTGAAGAACAGGGAGTAATAAGTTACTGCTTTAATTTTGGTTGGCACCTTGCGATAAATAAGGGGGGTTTTGGTTTGTTTTGGGCACTCGGCCGCTAAAAGGTTCACCATCACTGTTCTAGGCCATCATTCAGTCATGTAATACCATTTCTCCCCTGTGGAGGCGCTGCAGGGAAATTAAAGACTTGCAGTAAAAATACTCCATAAAGTATAAATAGTTTCCTTGCATGGATCCACTAAAGGAGGTCTAAGTAAGGAAGAAGGATCCATTAATCCGGAACAAAAGTTTTATTGGATTAGGTAAAATTTATCCCCTACAGCACAACTTCATGTTAGGACCACAGTGAAGTTTGGCAGGTCCAGTGTTTTTTGATCCTATTATGAATAACTTTTTAGAGAATTAGGATTTGGACTCTATTCAGGACCCGCTTTCTAACCCTGGAAGAACCAACTCATGCAGTCTATTTATTTTCATGGACAATGTGTAATACTTCTTCTCTCCTGTGGGGGGCACTGCAGGGAAATGGAACACCTGCTGCCTGGTTTCCTAGAGATGATGGGTGCTCTTAATAAATTTTCTAGACACCTAAACTATATATGGCGTGGCTGTTGTGTTTCATAGGAAGTTTGATCCTGTTCATGATATTTAGTGTACCTCTGCTCGTGACAATGTCTGGCTCAATAGACATGTAACAACAGGGGGGACCTCCATCCAGACCTCAATTATGCTTCAAATGAATTTCTTTGCAAAATTTTTTTTTTTAATAGAAACGATGTAATACTTCCTTTTTCCTGTGGGGGCACTGCAGAGAAAGTGCCTTTTTCCTATATCATGCCCTATTTTAGGCAGTGACACACCTACTTCTCTTGGCAGGACATACCCCATTTATCACCCAGGCACTGTACATGTTAGTTACACCCTTTTATGGCCAGCACATATGGTGGATGCAGGAGCTTTCTGTCCATTGGACAATATTTCCTGTTCTCTATGGCGTGTCACTTCCTGTTATATATGGGAGTTCACTTATCCATGAAGATCACTTGTTATCCATGAACATCACTTCCTGGTATCCATGGGATGTCACTTCCTGTTATCCATGGTATATCACAAGTTATGTGCTGTGGTCAAAGGAGGGCACTTTAGGTTGAGCCAGTGTCGGACTGGCCCACCGGAGAAGCGGAGGATCCTCCGGTGGACCCAGTCTCTAGCCAAATACCTAACCTAAATACAGCATAGAACCACCTCTTTTGGAGGTTACTAGGGTCTGTTTCTCAAGGTATGATGAAGGGTGGTCCCCCATAATAATTGTATCCGTGGGGCCTAAGGAACCCTCACACTGGGTTGAACCGTCACTGCTGAAGACTATACGACCACGACACTGGTCATATAGTAGGAAAGGTGAACACCTACTGCTAGGTTCCCTGGAGTTTACGGCAGATTGCTGGAGGCCTTAGACCTAAATACTCTATATGTGACAGCACTGTTGTATATAATAGAAAGCTGGATCATGTTCATAATACTGATGTGAACAATATTGGGTGTAGTCATCCTATTACAAATACACTTTTAGAAAATTATGAGTTAATACTGGATGACCCCTCTACGCTGTAAAATCATCTGGACCCAGCAGATCCAGTCAATTGATTTCAATATAAAATGTGTAATACTTTTCTTTACCTTCGGGGGCGCTGCAGGCAATTTGAACACTTGTTAGAGAAGATTTCTAATGTCCTATGTAAAATTTCCACAATTTCCTACGTGTGACAGATCTGTTATGTGCGATGGGCAGTTATATCTGCTGCTTCGAGTCATTCTAAACAATTACATTGAAACGCAACGCTTAGCAAACAGCGGAATGTAATCCTCTAATTGCCGTCTGTTCTGCTTTCTCCTGCAGGTCTCTTATGGGGGAAGACATTATATGAAATGCACAACTTGTTACCTGTGGTTGCAAATGGGATTTTGGAGCAAGTTTGAAGCAGATACAGAAATAATTGTGTTTGACTGGAATAAAATTTGCGCTAAGCCCCTAAGGTAAGATCACTCTGCCGCTGCAGATATGTTAAGGGAGAGGGCGGCTCCGGAGCGACGGGCTGTGATTCCGACACATCTCATTATATTCACATTTTATATTACTCTGCTGCTCAATATAGGAAAAAAGTCTCCATAAAAATGGCCGCCAATCTGATCGATGTCGATGACCTGCATCGGGGGCTCTGATTTTAAGTAATTATATCCTAATAAATAACCACATTGCCTTTAAATATCTGCAAAATACCTGCTTGTTGTCAGAGAAGGGAAACGATAGAGGAACACTTAAGCACAATTGGGAAACACTCAGCACAGAGGGGGCGGAGCATGGCACATGATTTTTTTATGTCCACGGTCATGCTCCTCCCCCAGATTCTGCTCTGAGCATAATACACAATAGTTACCTGTTCCCTGTAGTATCCCTTTAAAAACCTGTGTGGGTGATTGTAATATGGTTACATGGGGAGACCTGATTGAAACAAATAGGGGGTCATTTACTAAGGGCCCGAATCATGTTTTTCCGAGGGGTTATCCGAAAACTTCTGATTTTCCCTGAATTGCCACAGGATTTTGGTGCACGCGATCGGATTGTGGCGCATCGGCGCCGACATGCACGCGGCGGAAATTGGGGGGGCCTGGCCGTACGAAAACCAGACGGATTCGGAAAAAAACGCTGCATTTAAAAAAAAAAAATGTGTCGCTTGACACGTGCGTACTTGCACCCACGATAGGACGGTGAACTTCAGTGCATTCCGATGAACTTCAGCGCAGCAGCGACACCTGGTGGACGTTGGAGGAACTACCTTAGTGAATCCCAGCAGAACCTGAATCCTCCGCAGAGAACACGCCGCTGGATCGCGAATGGCCCGGGTAAGTATATCTGCCCCATAATGTTTCTATACACTGATGGCAAGCAGAGATCATAACATTATAAAGAAAAGAAATATATAAAAAATATGTTGGAAGTTCCATTATAAACAGATTTAATAAAATCTGATATCCCTTTAATTTAAAGGGGTTTTCAAGAATTGGAAAAAAAAAGATACCTGTATACATATAAGTGATGTTCATATTTGCCAACACTGGGAAGTATGTCTGCAATAAGCTGGCATGCAGAATGTCCCTTTAAATTTTTACCACACCCCTTTTTCCTAAATCCTGCTTTATTTTAGGCAGTGACACATCTACTTCTCTGGGCAGGACACACCCCTTTTATCACCAAGGCACTGTACATGTTAGTTACACCCTTTTATGGTGATGTGACCAGCACATATGGTGGATGCAGGAGCTTTCTGTTCATGGCACAATACTTCCTGTTCTCTATGGCATGTCACTTCCTGTTATCCATGGGACTTCACTTCCTGTTATCCATAGACATCACTTTCTGTTATCCATAGACATCACTTCCTGTTATCTATGGGATGTCACTTCCTGTTATCCATGGTATGTCACAAGTTATGTGCTGTGGTCAAAGAAGGGCACTTCAGGTTGAGCCAGCGTCGGACTGGCCCACCGGAGAAGCGGAGGATCCTCCGGTGGACCCAGGCTCTTACCAAATACCTAACCTAAATACAGCATAGAACCACCTCTGTTGAAGAACCACTTTCCTCCTCATGTATACATGTATCCACCCTTCCCTTTGCATGTCCCCTAATCATATTTCTCCTTTCTTCCCTCCTCCAGGATGCGACTCAATGCCAACTCCATGCTCCTGTCTCACTGGCTCGTCTTGGCCTACGTCTTAATGGTTTGCTGTAAAATGTTGTCAGCCTCCAGCCTTAATTCCCGAGGTCACACAGGTAGGACGCGCCACTTCCTTACCCGCCACGTGCCGTCTTTAGTGTCTGCTGACTGATGCCCTGTTGTTTCCCGCCTCCTGCTACTGGACCCCATATGGAACATTCCTTTAATTTCCCATCAATCCTGGATTCTTTTCATTCCACATGGGATCGGGGCTTCCCATTCATCACTTTGTTTTATGTTTTTCATCTTTTTTTTTGTCTTTCTTTATGAGATGTAAGATCCACATTGTATTTCACCTGTTTGTGTGGTTTTTATTTTGAAGCTGCGACTCCGGCGATGTAGTAAAATGGAGCCCGTAGCTGAATTATTTAGTATAATTTTGTACACTGTAATGATCTCGGCTACATACTGTACTAGACTCCGCTCCCAGATGGGAAATGACTTAGCATAATGCATGGGAATCAGGGAGGGCGATGGCGGGATTAAATGTAGCGCGTTACGTTTTTTTTTTTTGCAAGATGATGCAATGACGAGTCGCCGGCAAAACACTGCAGCGGATAATCTCCTCTGATCAGATATTTTTACGCTAACTTTATATACAGTGACTTGGGTCGAACCTTGGAAATAATTCTTAAAGGATATCTACCACCAGGATGAAGGATTGTACACCAAGCGCACTGACATTCTGGTGTGTGCCCCTCTGCCAGGATCTGCTTTTCTTTTAGCTTTTTATGCTCTGGTTTTTACTAAAAAAGGCTTCTAAAATTATGCAAGTGAGTCTGAGGGGCTCCAAACTCCATTGCTGTTAATGGAGCCTTGAGCCCCGCAGGCTCATTTGCATAATTTAAAACCATTTTTTCTTATAAACAAGGGCATTAGAAGCTAAAAGTAGTGTGGATCCTGCCAGGGGAGGAACACACCAGTATGTCAGTGTGCTTGGTTTACAATCCTTCATCCTGGTGGTAGATGTCCTTTAAAGGGCTTCTACCAGCTCCCATATCTCCGCACACATAAAACCAGTAATATGTAGGACACTTCCTGAGCTTCCCAGACATATCTTTCCTGCTTCCAAATAATCTACCGTTATGCCAAAATTTCAGTTTTTATATGTATGCAAATTAGATGCATTAGAGGCGGGGTTTTGTCTTTTGATGCTCTGTTTTTTTGTTTTTCTATGATGTGTAGAACCAGGCCTTCACATAGTGATTGTCATCCACATGGATAATATGTGCAGAAAGGAGAAGGCAGGTGCCCCAGCAAATATGACCCCGCCTCTTGTGCACTATAAAGTAAATTTGCAAATTGTTAAAATAGTATTTTCTCTAAAATGACAGATTTTGAAGAAACGGGAAAGGCATTTCTGGAAAGCTTATTAAATGCCCCACACAGTATTGGTTTTACTTGTGAGGGGATTTAGAGCTGGAAGACCCCCTTTAACTCCCATTGTCACCCCATGTAATTGAAGTGGGAGCTTTTGGTGGATATAAACAATAAATAAATGGGGGATCATTTGTATTTTTGGTGTCACATTATATTTATCTATTCCAATCGCCTCTGACTGGTGACTTTCCAGCTGTTGTAAAACTACCACCCCCAACATGCTCTGGGAATATGCTGAGAGTCGGAGTTGTGCATAAAAGGGAAAGCCACAAGTTGAAAAATAATATTCTAATACTTTCCTTTATATATTGGGGGAAGGGGTGGGGAGGGGGGACTTAGCATACGCTGACGCATGGTGTGCTAGTGAGCCCCGACACCTGCCAGATGTATCAGGTGGCTCTGGCCTGACACTGCAACCCCTGCTTTCCCCTGTAGGTGGCGTAAGGTGCCGAAAATAGGCACAAACTGATCTAAAATAATAGCAACTTACTTTCAAACTGCCATTTATTGTAATTTTATCCCCCTTGTGAAGTGGGCACAGAAGTGGATGAAGGGGGGGTAAGTGGCGCAGGCTGTGGGGCAATTCTACCCCAGGAAGGGGGCCGGAGGCTCCTGATGTATGAAATTATTTTGATATTTCGATAAATGAAATTTGGATACGGTTTGGCACCTTTTTATAGATTCGTATCAAATCTACAAATCGATTCTCTCAATGATGCCGGATGTCAGACTGTGGGACTACACGACCCCATCCATGCATCCTTTCTTGTGGTTGTGTCCACATTGTGCAGATGGAGGAACAGAAACAAAATTAAATATAGGCTACACTCTATGCCCCAGAATTTTGGGAGCAAGTGAACAGGTAACAGTCACAGCTTTCCTATGGTAAAGGAATCTTTCTCTACCAAACCCCAGAAAACGCAGTCTCGGTAATCATGCACTATAAGGAATGTCCACTAGAGGGCCCTGCAAGGCCAAAAATCTAATTCTCCCGATTCCCATTATCCGTAGCCAGAATTCTGCGGCCCCTAATTAGAACCATGAGTCATTAGTAATTTTATGTAGTACAATACTCCACGTCTTATCGCCGTTCCAGTATTCTACGTCATACATTATTTAAGCGCGACGCGTGTTTTTAATGAGCGTGGCCGCATTATGTCTAGGAGATAAGATGCCGTAAATATGGAGGTGATCCACCTGGAGAAGGCGGTGTGTACCAGAACACGTAGTTTACAGCCCAAACAGAAAAGTGATTCAAATCCTGATAAATTCGCTCTCCTAAAAATGTAATTTACCATAAATATTTACTGTAAAGTTGGAGTCTCGCCGCTTACACACAGATGGCAGAGCCATGAAACATCGCCCCAATAATACGGAGATCCTCCCGCCGGTGGGCCCAAACAGAATCACATTCTTATTCCACAAATACATCATATTCTTTGTATCTACACTCAGATCACATCCATTTATAGGGTCATAAAAATTACCATAAACATGTCCATAAAGTTACATATGTTCCACCAATTCACCACTGGGGGCACTATTGCATTAGTTAACATTCAAAATGTACTGGGGCACATTTACTATGGATCTTCCGCCAGTTTTATGGAGGATGCTCGCACAGGTATTTAAGAAGTGTCCGCTCCACATTTGTGTTGCACACGACCGTTATCAGTAGCGGCCGCACTATTCTTCATGCAACCCAAATTTCGTCATTGAAGGGGGCGTTCCGGTGCTCAGTTGGATCACACGCCAGATTTATCATGCAAAGTCCGACCAAAATGTGTTGCACGCCCCATGGTAACGGTGCACCAAAAAAAGTTGGTGCATTCTGTCGGAGCAGTGCAGGGGGCGCCAGATTCATGAAGGACGTGCGCCGCAAATCCTGAATCTGGCGCCCCCTGCACACTACATACATAGTGCAGTTTGCACTGTTTTTAGTAAATGTGCACCATTGTATAATAACAGGACATACGGTAGGCAAGAAAGGGACATGTAATCTCTAAGTCCAATATGATCCCTTCAGTATACAGGATGCATTATGGTTAAAAAGTGATGGATGGCAGTTGCAATTTGAATAAGCTCATAATAGTCAAGGGGGCGGTAACCTTTTATTTTCTTTTGGGGCATGCTCTGTTATTACTAAAGTGTCTGCGCCAGTTTTCTGTCTGACTTTGCACTAGAAAGAATGTGCAAACTGCTTGTGCATGTGGTTATAAAGTGTCTGCGCCAGTTTTGTGTCGCGGATGCTCTGTGTCCAACAAGAAAAATGTGCACCCAAAGGGGCGAGTTAGTACATAGTCGGAGTTTGCACCACATTGATTGATGAGCTGTAGGAGCCACGATTTTGGTGGTTTTCCGACACTCACAACTTGTTCTGTTTTTTGGTGCTAAATTGTGTCGCCGCTTGTGAATCTAACACTTTTCTGGCGCTTCTGGCTTTGTGCTGCAATTTTTGGTGCACCAATAGAGTAGTTAAAAGCAAAAGCAGTCCAGGGAGACCTATTCCACCTTCATGAATGGGGAGACAGTTTTTAATCATTTGGTTCGTGCGCCAAATCATTAATCCCGGTCACCACAAACTTAAATCACATTGAAAATTATAGCGCACATCCTGTGCCCAAATTAAAAAATCCCCCCACGGTCCATTAAAAGAAATATATCAATACTCTACAAAATCTGTAGAGCGGTTCATTAACAATTTCAAAATTACTTGGAGACTGACAAAGAGCTAACCCCTCCTCCTCATGAACCTGTGTCCCCCCGTCCGGGTGAGCACATAGCAGTTTGAATGAGGCCTGAGCCCTATAATCAGCTTTGATGTCTTACTTTGCAGGCCTCCAGCAATAGAAAATCAGTAGTCATCTAGTTTTACATCCCAATTATAATGAGATGACTGTGCCTACTCTGCCCTATTCTACACAGCAAAGCTGTAAAGTTACATAGTACATATTATTAAGTGATTTTATGTCTAAATGAGGCCTGAGCTCTATAATAAGCTTTGATGTCTTGCTTTACAGGCCTACAGCAATATAAAATCAATAGTCATCTAGTTTTAAATCCCCATTATAATGAGATGACTGTGCCGACTCTATCCTAGTCTACACAGCAAAGCTGTAAAGTTACATAGTACATATTAAAAAGTGCTTTTATGTCTGAATGAGGCCTAAGCTCTATAATTAGCTTTGATGCCTTGCTTTACAGGCCTACAGCAATAGAAAATCAGTAGTTATCTGGTTTTAAATGCCCATTATAATGAGATGACTATGCTGACTTGTCCTAGTCTACACAGCAAAATTGTAAAGTTACATAGTACATATTAAAAAGTGCTTTTATGTCTAAATGAGGCCTAAGCTCTATAATCAGCTTTGATTATTTACTTTACAGGCCTCCAGCAATAGAAAATCAGTAGTCATCTAGTTTTACATTCCAATTATAATGAGATGACTGTGCCTACTCTGCCCTATTCTACACAGCAAAACTTTAAAGTTACATAGTACATATTATTAAGTGCTTTTATGTTTGAATTAGGCCTGAGCTCTATAATCAGCTTTGATGTCTTGCTTTCCAGGCCTCAAGCAATAGAAAATCAGCAGTCATCTAGTTTTACATCCCTATTATAATGAGATGACTGTGCCCACCCTGCCCTGTTCTACAGAGCAAAGCTTCCAAATTACACAGCACATATTACAAAGTGCTTTTATGTTTGAATGAGGCCTAAGCTCTATAATCAGCTTTGATGTCTTACTTTACAGGCCTACTTGCCCATTATAATGAGATCACTGCGCCCACCCTGCCCTGTTCTACACAGCAAAGCTTCAAAATGACATAGTACATATTATTAAGTGTTTTTATGTCTCCTATGACCTGTATATCAAAAAATGGAATGTTTTTACAAAATACATGGATATCAGGTGTCTTTGTGACAGGAATCGCTAACCTTCACGCGCCTATGATGATGTGTATTTCTGCTTAAAGGGAAATTTTTCATTTTGAATAATTAAAGAGATCCCTGACTAATGGCTCGCATACATCCACTGTGAGATCTGATTGATTCCTTAAACATGGTAATAAATGGAGACATCAGTCCGGATCCAGCTGCCCGCGGTGTCACTTCAGGTTGTATTATAGTGGGTCGAGTCTTATTAATCTCCGCAGTGTAATACTGAAAGCTCCGCGCGCCATAATAGCAAGGTGACCCCCATGCTAAGACTGGAAGGAATATGTTGGAGTTAATACCATTTGGCTTTATTCATTTTACATAGACATCATCATTTGTTACTCAGAAGACATTGACCGCATTCGCTATTTTCCTCTCTCTCTCTTTTCGATTCCCATTTGGTCTTTTTTTTTATAGTATTTTTATCGTTATTCCGTGACTGCCCTCTACAATGTTTCCGGGACAAACAGGGACCTTGGGAAGGAGGAGGTCAGCAGCACGGTACAATCTCTGACTATGACACAAGTGCCGGCTATTGTGGTGTGTAGATAGTGTAACCTTGTCTATTCATTTTCTCTAGAATAACATCATTTATGGCTGAAATTGTGTGTTTTATGTGTTTTTTTTTTAAAGGAAAATGTCGTTTTTTTTATATTTCATCAACTTTTTTATAAAGTAAAGTTGTGATCCTCAGCAATCAATTATGATTTTGAAGGTTTCTAGAAATAAGTCTGGGAAATGGGCAAATATGTTTTTTAATGGGTTGGGATAAGCAAAACATTGCCTCTTATCTACCTTGTAAGGCAGCTCCCTTACCATCAAGCATGACTTTCCGGAAGCCTAATGACATGATGTGGGGTTAAAACCAAACCACTTTTGATTTTGAAGGTTTCTAGAAATAAGTCTGGGAAATAGGCAAATATGTTTTTTATTGGGTTGGGATAAGGAAAACATTGCCTCTTATCTACCTTGTAAGGCAGCTCCCTTAGCATCAAGCATGACTTCCAGGAAGCCTAATGACATGTTGTAAGATTAAAGCCAAACCAGTATATCTATTGCAGAAAGAACAGATTCCCAACTCTAGACAACACTGTTTCGATGTGGTTGCGTCTTTTAAGCACAGTGTAGGGAACTAGTTTTTGACAAGGAAAGTAAGAGTTCTCCTTATGTTAGACTTTGCCAATTAAGGCTGCCTTGCATGCATGTGGAGACTTAAAGCCATTAACACTACACTGAGGAATTTGTGGAAATATTCAAATCCTTATTATCCCAGGATGGGATAAGGAAAGTCACGCTTGAAAAGAGGCAATGTTTCCCTTATCCCATCCCCAGAATCCTAAGTAAAGCATCGATGGCTGTAAGTCTCCACATGCCTTCAAGGCAGCTTTAATTGGCAAAGTATTCATAAGGAGAACAACTTTCCAACCCTAGAAATAAGTGTGTGATTTTCCTGCAGCACCACCAATGGAGAAAGCGAGTATTTCATGATGTCCACTAAAACCATTGGCCTGTATATGTAATGGATGGACATGCCAGGTCCTCCAGGAAGAGACTCTTCTGGCTCGACTCTCTGTATCAAATGAGAATCCATAACTTTCTAGTATGATATTCTTTTTCTAGACAAGACATTTACATTTGGGAAGACAATCCCTGTCCATAGACCATATGACTGAACAAAATTAAAGAAAGATGAGTAGAAAGTACAAAAATTAAAGGGTAGGGTAGGTTTCACTTTCGTCGGGTTTCCTGAAAACTACCGGTTTGCGCCGTTTTTCCCCGGGTTTTTGGCGCACGCGATCGGATTGTGTCGCATCAGCTCCAGAAATCGGGGGCGTGGCCATCGGAAAACCTGTCAGATTAGGAAAAAACACAGTACTTTAAACAAAAAGTGTGTCGCTTGACACGCACTTACATGCACCAGGAAGAGGATGGTGAACTCCGGCGGACCTCGGCAGACTTCGACGCACAGCGACACCTAGTGGATATCGGGTTGCACGACCTTAGTAAATCCCGGCAAGCTCCGAATCAATGTCGGACAACGCACTGCTGCATCGCAAATGGACCCAGTAAGTAAATGAGCCCCAATGTATACTTGTCTTTTCCTGGAGTAATCCAAATTATCAGTGGCAGAGAAGAAAAAACAGACTCAATTGATGGCTATTGAGTCCAATTTTAGTTTTTGAAATGGTATTTTGCTGGGAAAGCATGGGGGTCCCTTCCATCCACTTTTAGTTCTGCAGTTTAGAGACCTTTGGAGTACCTACAAAGGTGTTGAAGGCATGAGGATTTCATGGCTGGAGGTCCTTCTCTTTATTATTTCTACAGGACAGTATCAAATTGACTATTGGTTCAGGTGATCATGGGCCCCTTAGAAGCTTTGGGCCCTGGGTGGCAGCCCTAACCACCTATTCTATAATCCACTACTGGAGAGTAGTCACTTTGGTACCCTCTTTCTATGAGCCTTTTAAAGTGCTCAAAAAGAAAGTCCCTGTCCATTGTATTGCATATGCAGAATGTAGAGGTGTGGGGGTGGTTCCCAATGTTAGGTCTACCCTAGGTGAGATAGTATGAGGCCCTGATCTATAAAGGGGTTCCATTCCAGTAATCTTTAGCAATCCGTGTATTACCATTCATTTGATTGATTCATAAGAAATCATACAAGCAGGTTTTTGCTCGTTTACAGACACTGGTTCATACTTATGGTAAGAGTCCAGCATTTAGTGCCCACTTCATATTAGAAAATACTGTTCCCCCAAAGTATCTTAAAATGTTTTATGATCAACCATTATACCATAAGTAAAAAAAATGATGGGTGAAACTGATACAGTGGATTATACTCCAGGCTGGCTCCTCAGGGGCGGGGCATTCCGCAGGGATTATCTCACTAGTTTTATGCTCCACCCCCTCGGACACTTCTCCACATATATATCAGTTTATAGAAGTGTCAAGGACCTATTTGGTCTCACCGCAATGGACCCATGATACCCCCCTTCCCCAAGTCCTATCCCCAACCTATCGCTTCACAGATGAGGCCATGTTACAGCGTAAAATGAACTGGTGACAGTGCGATCAGTCATTCCTCCTAATGGAATTGCTTCTGACACTTGTCCTTTCCTGCAAGAGAAGACTCATGTGTTTAATTCCATCAGTAATGTGATCGCTGCTAATTAATATCCTCTGTCTAATTGATTTGTCCTAAGTAAGAGCAAACCCAGTATTGATCAGGTATTGAGTGACGGCGGGGAGATGTAACGGATGACTCGCGCTGGCATCCTCCTTATACTCACATGATGGATCGCAGGACATTATCCTGGTGTGAAGTTCCACATTCACCCTGATGAAGTTTTGTCCTGAGACTCTTAACATCTTGTAAAGTGTGAAGAAGGGAAGCAATGAAAATGTGTATGTGAAGAGTTAAAAAATAAAGGCACAAAACGCGTCTGATTGGATGTTCATAAATCAATCTAATATTTAGTTTATTTACCAGTAACAACAATCATAAAGCGTATGATAAATGCGCCCCAATGTCTATTTCCTATCCTATTGCACATTTTGGTTGTTTATAGCCACCACTAGGGGGAGCTGTTGGGATTTAATGGCCAAAAACTGATACACAGTATGCTTCCCCTAGTGGTGGCTGTACAAATCTGTATGCACTGAGACCCCCCTAGTTGTGATTGTACAAATCTGTATGAAATAAGCTCCCTCAAGTGGTGACTGTACAAATCTGTATGCAGTGATCTCCCCCTAGTGGTGACTGTACAAATCTGTATACAGTGTGCTCCCCCTAGTGGTGACTGTACAAATCTGTATGCAGTGATCTCCCCCTAGTGGTGACTGTACAAATCTGTATGCAGTGAGCTCCCCCTAGTGGTGGCTGCACAAATCTGTATGAAATAAGCTCCCTCAAGTGGTGACTGTATAAATCTGTATGCAGTGATCTCCCCCTAGTGGTGACTGTACAAATCTGTATACAGTGTGCTCCCCCTAGTGGTGACTGTACAAATCTGTATGCAGTGATCTCCCCCTAGTGGTGACTGTACAAATCTGTATGCAGTGAGCTCCCCCTAGTGGTGGTTGTACAAATCTGTATGCACTGAGCTCCCCTTAGTGGTGGCTGCCCAAATCTGTATGCACTGAGTTCCCCTAGTGGTAGTTGTACAAATCTGTATGCAGTGAGCTCCACCTATTGGTGACTGTACAAATCTGTTTGCTGTGAGCTCCACCTAGTGGTGACTGTACAGATCTGTATGCAGTGAGCACTAACTATTGGTGGTTGTACGAATCTGTTTGCTGTGAGCTCCACCTAGTGGTGGCTGTACAGATCTGTATGCAGTGAGCACTAACTAGTGGTGGTTGTACGAATCTGTTTGCTGTGAGCTCCACCTAGTGGTGGCTGTACAGAGCTGTATGCCGTGAGCTCCACCTAGTGGTGGCTGCCGGTAGCCTCTATGACAATTAGCAGGAAAGCTGTACTCATAGCCCCTACTTTAGGTGTCTTAGTAGTCACATGTCCTGCTACTACAGTGAGTACACAATTTACATTTTGAGTAGACTCCATATAATTCTCTATGATGTCCGATAATCCAGAATATCCGTTGATCCCATTTTGCAATACTTTCAGTTTAAGTGCATTTTCCTGTATGTTTATAGATTTTTCCCTTCCCTATGCGGCGGCACTCTGATATCTCCCCGTCCTTTATTATATCAGTATATTTTCAGCGCTGATTTGATTTACTTTCCTCGCTATATTGAAATTTGATTCCCACATAAATATAGTCAATTTCTTTCGCCGGTAAGATTGAATTTTTCATATAATATTCTAAACATGATCAATGACTGAGAAATACGAGACTATAAATAGTGTTCCAGATAGAACGTGAAATCCAGCTCCAAATCAGAAAGGATCAGAAAGGTAAGTCCTTGGGTCGGCAGTTCCCTCGTCTATTTGGCTTTCGGGAAAGCTTGGTGCTGCCATGACAGCCAAGTGGATCAAGTGGATCGTTCCCCCCGGAACTAGACGCACATGTATTATTGTACAATTAGGCAGATTTGCAATTGACTGGTGACAGCCCCTAAGGGGGTCTCAAAAATCCCTTAAAAGGGGTGTGAAGATTTACCCAAAAAATGTGGCTAATAACAGTAACAGTGTTAAAATGGAAAAATTACCAATACCTAAAGTCTATCATTTATGCTCTGGTGGTCTATGTGGTCTTCATACACTGATTTTGGGCGGAACAGTTGGGCGGCTCTTCAGCAGGACAGGTGGGCGAAGCCCCGTTACTGCCGTGTTGTTAGCGGAAGAAAACGGCACTAATAAATTTTGTTTCCGCCGTCCATCCAGGGCCCCAGTGCAACACGGGGCCCCGTAGCAGCCGCTACAGCTGCTACGGCTGTTGTTATGCCACTGATTGGAGACCACCCGAGCAACAGCACTGGGACAGAGTGGATTGGTATCTTGTGTTATATGATAACATTTTCTTCTGTTCCCTTTAAAAAGGAATCCATAATCAGTTTTGAACCTAATAAACTATATATAGGCACTGATAATATTTGACATATACATTTGTGTGTGTAGTAAGTAGCAACAGGACTGTGAAAAGTGAACTATTACTTCAGGTTTGCCGCACCTGCCAGTGCTCTGGGTACTTTTTCAGCCTGAAGAGCTTTCTTCTCTTTGCCAAAAACTGCTCTGTAGCCCCTCCCCTCTGAGTGATTGCTGTAAGTTTCCAAAATTGTGGCACAGCTCCTACTTGTAGCAGACAGGAGGAGCTGAGCTGTGGAGCAGCACAGTGCAGAGAGCAGAAAGGTTTTATGGCTGAAAGACCCGCCCAGAGCCCTTGCACAGCTGCAAAGCTGCATTTGTAACTCAATTTATCACAGTCCTGCTTCTACTAACAACACAACCTGTGTACGAATATATATCTGTCCAGGGACAATACCAAACACTGGCCCATATTTATTAAAGGGTTTGCACCAGTTTTATGTCTGACTTTGCTCTAGAATGAATGCGCAAACTGCTTGCACATGTATCTATAAAATGTAAGCGCCAGATTTGTGACGCGGCTGCTCTGTGTCCGACAGAAAAAATGTGCACCTAAAGGAACGTGTTAGTGCTTAGTCGGACCCTGCGCCTGCGCCTTTTTGGGTGCACTTTGTCGGAGCAGATTCATGAAGAACATGCACCACAATTCATGAATCTGGCGCCCCCTGCACACTTCACAGGCAAACTGCACCTAGTGGAGTTCGCACTATTTTTGATAAATGTGGGCCACTGTCTTCTGCTTCGTATGGTCAAAATTGCTGATGGATTCCCTTTAAGATCTGTCATCTCTTCTAATTATCTTGCACAAAATATCCAAGATAACATAAGGACACAGTCAGGGAAGCTGCACTTTCATCTTTTCCCTTATAACTATATGTCAGGAACCTGCCAGATCATCAACAGTAGCTGTGATATGAGTTTTCTGCCCCCTGTGGGTGAGTCTGAGTAGTACAGTCCAGGCAGTTACATCATCTGAGTTTACCTGTAAAAGTGACCCCCATTGAGATAACAGACAGACATGTCATAATATGCAGGTCAACAGGATCACATGACTCAACTAGCGAGAAGGATCCCCGGAATTATCATATAAAAATAAACTATACAATACTCTCGGATCTTATTGATTGATGGTATAGGGACAAAATGAAAGAATAAAATAAAATCCTGGTGTTCTTCTTTAATTTTTATTTATAGGAAAAACTTTTCAAAAGAGCAGACAAATCCTCCTTAAAGCTGGCGTCCACTACGGACAATCCCTTTTTGTCAACTAAGTCGATTTTAACCTGATCATAGGGTTCTGCCAAAAATAAAGTATCGCCCTGCAGTGCCCCCACAGGTGAAATTCAGCATTACATGTCCATGTCATAGAAATCAATGGACTGGTCATATCTTGCATGAATTTTCTGGATCCTCCAGTATGAGGCGCTCTTTATAGTCCCACTTTGCTATTGGATTGGGTTAGGGTCTTAAATGAGTAATCCCCTTTTCTACCCTCTTACAACAAGGTATAGACAAATGGACATATCTAAACTAGACATCCTCTATAAATCGATATAATAATAATAATAATTCCTTTAAGTATATAGTGCACACAGATTACGCAGCGCTGCACAGAGTTTGCCAAATCGGTCCCTGTCCCCAATGGGACTCACAATCTAAGCAACCTACCAGCATGTTTTGGAGTGTGGGAGGAAACCGGGGGACCCAGAGGAAACTCACGGAAACAATATCTACATTACGTGTAACTTAGTCATTTCAGAATGTTGCCTGGACTTATACAAATCCCAAAAATGTGAACAATTAATACCCGATCCCTATCTCCTGCCCGAAATGTCGCTTCTGTCACCATTTACCGCTTCCATCCAATGGCCTCCGGAAGAAAAAAACCTGACAGCGAGCCGAGGGCTTTGAATTGTAAACGGCGAGATTAAAGATGCCTTGTAAGTTTTCAGCCAAGCAATCTCTTCTCATCAGCCGAGCGATGATATATCAGTACAGCCATGTAAGCAACAATTCTCAATTTTTCCCATTTATGGCTGCAATCTTTACGAAAACTGACAGGTGGAAGAGAATTATTAGCCGGAAACTTCGGAATGTGGACTTTTTTTATTGTTAAATATCTGAGATACTGCAGGGGTGTAAAAGATTGCTGACTATTCTGGGGCAGGATGCTCGCCGATTTATTAATATTGGTGCTACAGCGCTCACCATAACGCTGCGAGAGGGGAATAGAGGAGGTAGCACAGCAGTGCAGACGGGATGTAGCAGAGCTGAAGGTATCGGATGTGGCAGAGCTGAGTTTTTAGGATGTAGAAGGGTTGTGTGACTGCATAAAACACATTCTCCTCCATAACATTCTTCCTACAGATAGGATGTACAATCTGCTCAGCTCCTCCTGCTCTATAACATGCTGCCTGCAGATAGGACACTATGTACAATCTGCTCAGCTCCTCCTGCTCTATTACATGCTGCCTGCAGATAGGGCACTATGTACAATCTGCTCAGCTTCTCCTTCTCTATAACATGCTGTCTGCAGATAGGACACTATGTACAATATGTTGAGCTCCTCCTACTCTATTACATAATGTCTGCAGATAGGACACTATGTTCAATCTGCTGATCTCCCCCTGCTTTATAATTTGCTTCCTGCAGATGGGACACCCTGTGCAATCTGTACAGCTCCTCCTGCTCTATAACATGCTGCCTGCAGATAGGACACTGTACAATCTGCTCTGGTCCCCCTGCTCTATAACATGCTACTGCAGATAGGACACTATGTACAATCTGCTCAGCTCCTCCTGCTGTATAACATGCTGCCTGCAGATAGGACAATGGGGCACATTTACTTACCCGGTCCTGTCGTGATCCAGCGGCGCTTTCTCCGTCGAGGATTCGGGTCTTCCGGCGCTTCACTAAGGTAGTGCGCCAGGTGATGTCCACCAGGTGTCGCTGCTGCGGTGAAGTCTGCCGGAGTTCGCCGGAGTTCACTATCCTATCTTGGGTGCAGGTAAGCGTGTTTCAAGCGAAACATCTTTTTTTAAAAATTCTGCTGTTTTTACAACGGCCACGCCCCCCGATTTCCGTCGCATGCATGCTGGCGCCGATGCGCCACAACCCAATTGCAAAAAAATCGGGGCAATTCAGGGAAAAACGGCGCAAATATTTGGGAAACCCGACTAAAAATAGCGATTCAGGACCTTAGTAAATGACCCCCAATCTGCCCAGTTCTCCCTGCTCTATAACATGCTGCCTGCAGAGTTTGCTGCACATATTACATTACAGGTTCCTTTTAATATTGATGAGTTAATTACAACATGGTCACATGTAAAGTTCTCACTCAATCCCTATTCATTAGATAGCAATATCTTTACCAGTGGAATTGATCCCTTGTCAATATCTTAATTAGCAAGATATTAATGTTCCCATTGACAAATCAGTTACTGACGTCTAATTCATTACACGTCCCATCTATTGATGAGTTCGGCTACTTGTTATTGTCCCTATTAGTAGACACCAGCACATCCCCATTAGAGCTGTGGATTAAGATCTCGGACTAATTGTAGCCTCCTCCAGATACATATCAACATTCTGTGTGTTCTGTATATGGGTCATATACATAGGATGACCTGCAGACCAATAAGAATAGTCTGTATGTACAGTATAAGATTACCATCCCATCCTACTAAAATCCTTGTAATTTAGGACATTTGTCCCTTATCGAAAGTAGAAAGCTTCTCTGGAGGACTAGACTGGTCCATGAATAGATACAACAGACCATTATTTTAATCAGAATTATGTAATACTCTTTCTCCCCTGCGGGGGCGCTGCAGGGAAACTGAACACTTGCTTTCTGCTACTCTCACGGATCATAGTGACTTGCACAAGGTCCAGTGTGATATCCACAATGATCTACCTATAGTCAGCCCCTTAAAATAGGTTCCCCCATGTCTTATCATGAGATCAATAAAGTTGAGGGCGGGGCTATATATCTTCATAGAAGATAAATAGTAGATTATTTGATTATTGGTTAAAATAATAGTTAAAATGGATGAAATTTATGGATTTTTTTTCTCTTGTGGACACTTCATAGAGGACATTGCATGCAGTTTTTATTTCCCTCTTTAGTTTTAGTGGAAAGCCTTAGACGGAGCATAGTACACCAGGGTATAGGATGACAAATCAAGAGTGTCACAGCTGCCTTCACACTTTGTGGCCTTTCCAGCCCATAACAATAATGCTGTGAAATACTTAATAGAACCATAAAGCCAGAGAGTCCCTGTCCAATCTATTCTCCTCGTAACCCGCGGGATAGAACGATAAAGTGACACGTCCAAAGTCAACTGGAGATCCTGAAATGAGATCTGCAGATCGTAAAGCTGGAACAGTGGGATGGGGTTGACGGTCGACCGTCACAGGAGGCTAGGCAAAAGTATTACTGGACACTGGTCTTTGCTATAAAAAGTGAAAAAAAGTGAAAAAATTAGAATGTGAACATAACAAAAAGTAGACTTAGTGGGGTTTTCCAGGAATTCGAGAAAGTTCTGTGAGGTCAGAGGCAGGGGTGAAAAAAAACGGAAGTGTCTACTTCCTTTGGTACTTCAGTTTTTCAACCATGCACCAGGTCAGAAGTTCTAGAGGATCATGGGATCCCCATTGGACAATGAGTGGCCTCCTCTGACCAAATGACTTCACTTCTTCTAACCACATGAAATCGCCTCCTCTGACCACAGAAAATCACTTACTCTTCACACAGGACATCACCTCCTCCGACCAAAAGACATACCCGGTCCTCTGACACAGAAATCAGTTCTCTACCCAGACACCACTTCCTCTGACTACAGGACATCACTCTGCTAGCATCACATCCTGCTCGACTACAGGACATCATCCTCTGCCCACAGACATCACTTCCTCTACAAACTGGAATGACCTCCTCCTGACCAAAAGACCTCACTTCCTTGACCACAAGAAAAAAATCCAATTTTATATTACCACGAACATCACTGCTTGACCACAGACATCACTTCCTCTAACTACAGGTACATACTTTATCTGAACTACAGGACATAACTTCTCTGCCTACCAGGAAATCACTTCCTCTGACTACAGGAACCTCTTCCTCTGACTAAGAACATATCCACTTCCTCTGACCACAAAAAGGACATGGACTTACTCTGACCACAAGGGACTTGATATCCTCTGACCACAGGACATGACTTCCTCTGTACCACAGGACATACACTCCTCTGACCACAGGACAATCACTTCACCTTCTGACCAAAGAAATCACTTCCTCTGACCAAAAGCACATCTCTCTGACCACAGAAAATCAATTTCTCTTACCACAGGACATCACCTGCTTTGACCACAGGACATCACTTCCTCTAACTACAGGACATAACTTTCTCTGACTACAGGACATAACTTCCTCTGACTTACGGGATATCCCGGATCGACATTCCTCTGACTACGAACTGCACCTTTCCTCTGACTCCGGACACTGCACTTGCCTCTGACCAACAAGGACATGACTTCCTCTACCACAGGACATGACTTTCCTCTGACCAGCTGACAGACTCCTCTGACCAGGACATGACTTCCTACTGACCACAGGACATGACATTCCTCTGACCACAGGACTGACTATTCTGACCACAGGAAAGACTTACTTTGACCACAGGACATGCTTCCTTGACCACAGGACCTACTCTTCAACTATTCTCTGAACACATAATAGCTTTCCTCTGACCACAGGGACATGCACTTCCTCTGACCACAGGACATCATCTCCTTCTGACCACACAACATCACTCCCATGATTACCAAGTAGGGTTGATATTCTGGAATTTTTTGTCAAACATGGCTGCTGGCTTTGCCACAGAATTTGTATTATATTTGGTCATTTTTACAATTTTTGGAAGTCCTTTTTCTGGACGACCCCTCGTCGCGACCCCTCGTCGCTCCGCCGGACCTCCTCGTGCTCCCCGGACCCTTGTCGCTCCCCTAATGAGCAGCACGGCCACGCACAACAGCACAACGTGGCAAGTTATCTAGAGGAAAGGCGGCTGCGATGAGATTAGGCTCACTCCTTCCCGATTTAACTGAATTATTACACCACAGACGTGATAGTATTTGGCAGCACTAACAAGCGGGAAAAAAATAAAATATTATTTGTGGCGCACATCTAATCCATAAATGTGGAACTTCCGGATTGTCGTGTGCTGCCGCGAATCGGTCAGTAAGCCATATTAAATTCTCCCCCAAGAGTCTGTTAATATCAATGAGATCTACATGTAAAACATGGTGCCAGGTCCTCCAGAATGAGAGACACTTCTAAAAACTGGTCTCTATGAAGCGCTGAGGCATCTTTATTAATACAAAATTTCTTGGTTTTTCGCCGTAGTCGTTATTTTCCTGTTACGGTGGCAGGACCTGGGATCAATCCTTCGTCTTACTCATAATTGCTATTTACTCTGCCTAAATAAATATATGAATCTGTATTACCAGGCAAGATGACATACACTCATCATTTGTTTCCTGTGAGATTTTGTGTGTTAAAAAAGTCTCAAACAAAGTTGTTTTTGAGGTTTTTTTTGGGACTTTTCACTGCTAAAGAGTTTCCAGGACTTAGTTCCTACCTCTTCATTACTTTGGTGTTAACATAAACACTATACTGTGCGATGCCCGTGGCAAAGCCAGATTCATGACTTTTGCAAAAGTCCCATAAAATGTCTCTAAGTTCTCACCCTTGTGGTGATGGGCTGTAACTAGTTTATGCATTATGCACTTTTTGAATGAAGTGAAAAGATAGTCGACCATAAGATTCATTATTAAAGGGCATCTACCCCCGGATATGGACGTATTCAATAAGCCTGAGGTGGCTCTTGGCCCATAGTCTAATGGAACCTGGACCCCTCAGGCTCATTGCATACAGTCCTTTCATCCTGGTGGTAGATTTCAAATGTCCAAAGCCTCTTCAATGAATCAATGGTAAAGCATGAAACTGAAACTGTCCAAAGGAGTGACCTAATGATAAAAAACCCCCATTTAGGTGTCAGATTACACAGTATGTCATGGGAGAGGGGAGGGGCAGGGTGACGTCACGGCCAGCTAGGTCCTCCACCTAAGAGGTCAAAAACTAAAAACAATGAAGATACAAATGAAGTCATAATCGGAAATATGTTTCTAATCACACCAGATTACCGGAATTTGTGGAAAGGGAATAATAGCGTTAAAAGTTCCTCACAACTTTCTCATGACATAAAAGTATAGGTTTCCTGTTTCTTTATGCCAAGAAGAAACATTTGAATGCGACAAATACATCGTTGGGATTGGGTTGGAAATCATTTCATAGGACTCCGACCCCTGCTCATTAGTAACGCTTGGTCAAAAGGCCAGTAAAAAAAAAAAACAAGACCTGTTAAATATTCTAGTGTCTTTTGTCGGCGAGTACACGTACTTTCCATTACGACATTAGACCCCACCTACTGCATTTTTATACTGTGACAGGAGGCTCCGGAGATGAAAGACGCGCGGTATGATGCATTAACAAGGAAATTTCTTTGTAACAAAGGGAGAACAAAAATAATCATCCACAGAAAATACAATTATCAAATTCCAGGAATTTTAATCAATTCGATCATTTTCATCATTAGTCTGAAGTGGTTTATCTGGTTATATCTAATGCAGTTTAAATCGTAGTTATTGTAGAAAGTTCTGACACTTCATATATTATGACTGAGTTAGGGAAAGTGTCTAAAAAAAAGTTGTATTCGTGCACACCCTACATGGACCGTAGGCCTCGTGTTTTCAAAGTCGTTGTAAGTGAAAGTCCTCAATGTTTCTATTGAGACGGGGTGCCTAAATCTTGTGTGTTAGGTTTGGTGACACTCTATGGACACCTTATGGTCCAGAACCAGCCGGGATTGGCCGATAGGAACGCTGCCACGCTTGCAGGTGCCTAAGACAGAAGAATCAACACACAGCTAAACCCAGGAACCGAGCAGGGTAATTACCCTTTAGGGGTCCTTTTTTCGATCTTCGGGGTCCCAACATTAGGTCAAATAATTGCTGGATGTTATATCAGACTACAAGTAAAAAAAAAGTTTGTGATTTTATTATAAATTTATGTGAAGGTTTCTCCCACTGGGACATCCCCACCAACTGAGCCAAAAAAAAAACCCTCTGAATTATTTGCTATCACAAATTTCTTCACATTTTTCAAACGCCCTCGGGTTTGTACATTTATGAGGGTCCATCTGAATCTGATCGATGAAACTCAGAAATTTGGAGTCTCAACTATGAAGCCACGGGGCAGCAAGCTTCAGGGTTCATGAAGGACCCCTATGCTGGGTCCAAACACACTATCCAAAGATGGCCTGAGTTCCTCATCACAGATACCCTTTCCAAGAATCCAACACCCAACCTCTGGGACTTGCTGCCCCCGTCTCAGGTTCTTGAGTTGGACTCCAAATTCCACAGTTCATCGTCAAATTCAGATTGGACCCTCAAAAAATGCAACCCGAGCAGTCCTCAACATAATTCAGAGGGTTTTTTTTTGTTCAGTTGGTGGTGATGTACCTCAGTGAGGAACCTTCATATAAATTTTATAAGGTAAGAAAAATCTCTTTTTTCTTTTAGGTCTGTTATAACCCCATCCAATAGTTACTCAACTTAGTTGGCCAGGAATTCTGAAAAAAGACCCCTAAAGGGAATTACCTGCTCTGGTCCTGGTTCCTTGTTGTTTAGATACTTCTGTCTTAGGCAACTGGGGTTAGGTTGGTGTTATGGTGCCTACTTTGGCAAATCCTTGGTCTTCTTGGACCATGAATGCCCATCCTCGACATCCTAATTGTCGTTTCCCCATGGACAGAGGAGGCCACAGATTAGCAACATACCCATGGCTTCTGAGAGTCGAGGTGCAGGTGCTGAATACCAGAAATACCATGTGGATGGGGAACGGGAGCCGAACAGAGTATCTTTGCCACAATGCTCGGGACCCTAGAATTTCCTGGAAAATCCCTTTGATAAGATTTATTGTTTGTCGAGGATAATATAATGGGGCACATTTACCTACCCTGGGCGTTGTTTTCCGACAAGGATATCGGTCTGTCCGGGATTCACTTGGTCGTTCGGCCGCTAATCCAGCAGGTGTCTATCCTGTGCGAGGTCCCGCGTAGTGTCCACCTTCCTTCTTCCCAGTGCTGTTAGTGCTGATCTTGCGACACAATTCTTTGTTTTAAATTCTGTCGGTTTTGTCCGATCTGCTTTTTTTGGGGTTAGCCGGTGGCCCGCCCCGATTTCTGTCGTGGCGCGATCCGCCACAATCCGATCACGTGCGCCAAACCGGGGCAAAAGCGCAAATCGAATATATCGGAAAACACGACGAAATTGCGGCCGCGACCCTTAGTAAATGTGCCCCAAAAGTCTTAAGCTGCATGCTACTTGCAACCCCAGACAAAAGATTGGGCCTGTTTTGGGTATAACAAACCCATCTTTACCAATCCCATACAATTTTACATGCTGAACTAATTCACCCCCATCTCATACCAGAATAAATCAACCTAGTAGAATCCCGCCCATCCTCAAACAGTACTACTGATATGGACTTTGTTCGACTTGTACCGTTTTCAGGTAGAAAGAACTAACGTGCCGTCCTTTGTATACCAGGAATTTATGTATGAATAGCGGCGTGATGAATGGCCCCAGTATGCGGCGACATCTTATAAATCAGCCTAATGACATACACATAACCTGGCCGCTCTCCTTTTCACGTGAACGTTGTGAACATTTCAATTGGTCATCATGGTATGTTCGCGTACGGAAAGCCAATAAAATTATGCAATGTATCCGGCTGCCCTCGAGGTGACATATTTCATGCCTTCTCACCTTTTAGAAGAAGGTATCTCGAGACACAGTATTTTTCAAATCTGGTTAATAGAAGATTGGGAGCAGTATCAGGCGGAGGAGAAAAAAATCTACGGTTGGTACTCAATGAGCCGTAAATGTATAAGAAATCTCCGGATTTATATATGTATAAGGCAGAGATCCCATCACATGATCTAACAGGACAGGGCGCGTATAGGGGGACACCGGGTCCCAAAGCACCTAAGGGGACGGTCCTGGTGACATTGTGGATGTCATATCTGGCTACTCCTTCTCACGAAAATTCCTCAACCGGTGGGCAAATATGAGTATCATTATTAACACACATTGGGGCAGATTTACTAACCCTGTCCGGTCGCGATCCTGCGGTGCGTTGTCCGACGAGGATTCGGGTTCTGCCGCGATTCACTAAGATCGTGCGCCCAAGTTCCTGCATCCGTGGCTTCTGCGCCGAGGTCCGTCGGAGTTCACCTGCTTCTTCCCGGTGCATGTGAGTGCATGTTTTGCGACACAATTCCTTTTTTAAATTCCGCACTCAGTCCGAATCCGTCGAGTTGTCCGACGGCCCGCCCCACGATTTCTGTCGCGTGCAAGCCGGCGCGGATGCACCAAAATCCGATCGCGTGCGCCAAAATCCCGGGGCAATTTGGCGCAAAACGGAAATTGTCGGGAAACCCGACGAAAATGCGGCAGACGGACCCTTAGTAAATGTGTCCCAGTGTCTTGAAGGTAAATAATTCCAGGTTTCATTTGTCACTGTCATGGAGGTGACTCTGCTGTCTCTGCCCCAGTCTACACAGCAAATGTATATAACACAACACAGAAGCCCCAGGACACCCTCTTATGAAATGGAAACTTTTAGGTCACCGTCAGAATGTGAAAGCCTCCTTGAAAGACGCCGTATTGGATCAAAAGAAAGTTTTTCCAATGGCAAGACCAGAATTTTCCCAAGAAATATTTGGCCACAATCAGATTTGTAATATCTCTTGTGGTTCAAAAGTTGTGAAGACAGAGATTCTCCATACATTCTAATGCAGGTTTATAATAATTTGATCTGGCGCCTTCAGCTCTGTGTCCAGCACCATGACAACATGTCGTATAGCTGTGCATCACAGGGAACCTTCCTGTTGTTGTTGTTGCAACTTTCTGTGTTCATAACTTTATGACGACAAGAGATATTACAAATCTGATTGTGGCTATTGGTTTTGGGAAAAAAAAGCGGTCTTCTTTGATCTGCTTCTATGACCACCTTCCCACTGGAAAATTCTTGTCCTTGATCCAATATGGTGACTTTCATGATGGCGACCATGTTCCAGACATAGCCTAGAAGATAATCACAGTGGCCTAGTGGTTAGCAATACAGCCTTACAGCACTGGGGTCCTGGGTTCAAGTCCCATCCAGGTCAAAATCTGCAAAGAGTTTGTATGTTCTCTCCGTGTTTGCGTGGGTTTCCTCCAGTTTCCTCCCACACTCCAAAGGGGCATAGCATTGCTGACTGTGTTTTATAGGTGAGATAGAAGAGCTGAGTGTGTCATTGTGTCTTATATCCATCTTATGACTCTGATCCGTCTCATCTCTCTTTTTCTATGTGTCAGATACTAGCAAATGTTCAGAAGCTAAATAAAAGTGTAGCTAAACCCTGTGCCCTTATAATCTAAGCACATTGGCAGCACACAGCATCAAATAGAACAAATGAATCATGAAGTGTCTGCCTAGAGAGTTCTCGCCCACACTGCTGAATCTTACTAAATGATAGGACCAAAAACAGCAATAAAATTGTGTAAAATTACAAAGTAAGGGGTTAAAAATGATCTTTATTGTGCACACATCACAAGGGGATTAAAATTTAAGAACTTTCTTTCATGGGCAAACCCAAACTTTGTTTCCCAAGCTTAGAGAATACGGAATTCTGTAAAAAGCTGCAATACCACATTCAACCTCTAGACAAGTGTGGCGCTGTTTCAATATCTATAGTTCCTTCATGTAAAGCTGAATTTGTATGATAATAAATCAGGTAGCCTGACCAGTGTAACATTGTGACCCGCAACTTTTTCCAGCTCCTTATATTATTTTTTCCAAGGTGACTTTGGTTGACATAACAGGAATCTGAAGATTTCGAGCCTCTGTTCTGACTCCGCCAGCGCCTATTAATAATTACTGTCAGGAAACCTTGAAGCAAACTTCATATTTTATTTCTTCTGTGTTTGACTACTATGTCCCTGTTAAAGAAACCCAGATAATTTACGGCTGCGGAGTTCCTCTGAACCGGCTGTCAGGAGACTCCGCTGAATGTTTAAGAACTTGAGCAACTGGAAGGGTCAAACTACTTTGAGGAAATATTCTCTTTCATGTTTTCCTCCAACTTTCCTCTACATCCCTGACTCCGGGTTCAGCCGGTGGTGGTGTTATGTTAAGGAGAGCTCGGAGAAGGCAGACCACTGATGGTCCACCGGGTGATCCAATACCCATGGCACTGGATGGAGTAAAATTCAGAAAAATTTGCATTGGAGGATATTGGGGCTCATTTACTAAGGGTCCGCGGACCGCACTATCGCCACAATATCCAACACTTTTCATTTTAGAAGGGCTTTTTGTCGCACATGATCAGATTTTGGCACATCGGCGCCGACTTTCACGTGACACAAATCGGGGGGCAGACCATCGGATGATCTCACGGATTCGGACAACGCGTGGGATTTACCATCTCAAATTGTGTCGCAAGACATGCACTTACATACACCAAGAAGAAGAAGGTGAACTCTGGCGGACTTCAGCAGGGAAGCGACACATGCAGCATCTCGGGCGCATGATCTTGGTGAATCGCGCAGGACTTCATCCTCGTCGGACAGTCCGGCTCAGGGATCGCGACAGGACCGGGTAAGTAAATATGCCCCAATGTCTCCATACCAACCCAAGGAACGTGACCTTTAAGATGTTTCTTACGTGTAGTCTTACTATTTTTGACTCCATATTCTGTTCTGATGCTCAAGCTTTGTAATCATATGTTTGTGTATGTTGTATGTAGCGGCAGGACAGTGAAATATGCATTTATATTCCAAGATTGAAGTCCTTACACTGCTGTGCACTGAGCTCTCAGCATTGAGCTGCTCCAAAGCCCCTCCCCTCTGATTGAATATGACTGGCTTAACTCAGAGCAGAGGGGAGGAGCTTCCAAACAGATTAGCACAGAGGGCAAAGCTGTGTGAGGACATGCCCAAAAAATGCCTGATCTTGGAATATAAATCCATATTTCACTGTCTTTTGCTATATAGGTTGGTCCATTGCTATAGGGCTGCTGAAGTACTGTTACACCTAAACCTTGGTGGGTAAAGATGCCTAAAGGTCACACTGCCCTTCATAGGTGGGCATCCCGTTTTTTAGGTCTCATTTCATCTTTGTATGGAAGAAGTATGAATCCATTGATTGTATATTAATCCTTCTCAACTCTTCCCAATGGGAGATTTCTCGGGATACCAACGTTGGTCAATTTGATCTATTTTTGGGTGTCTTATTCTTCTCTCTCCATAGAGAACACATGCATGCTCAGCCTTGCATGTAAGTAGAGCGGTCAGGAGGAATAATTGTCAGCTGACAGATATCTAATGGGTTAAACATCAACAGTGGAAAGTTCTCTGCTCCTTTATTGACTCTTTCTGTGGGTGAAGTTGATGGACCTTGCTGAGGTTTGGCTTCTGTGGGTGGTCTGTCCAATGAAACAAGGACACTTTGGAAGACCCTTCTCAGGAGCCTTCAACCACCTTCCATTTATCATGACCACCCAAGAAATTTTATAAAATGATGGTTTTGTTTTCATCAACCCATAGAATAGACCCTATTGCCAAGCGATTGAGTAGCCTTCTTCTGTTGATGTAGTGCCCTGTAACAGAGGAGCGTTGAACTTTGGACATTTCTGTCCACAAATTTGAATATTTCCTCTATGTGAACTCAGCACTTCTTACTTTATTTTACATTAAGGGTTAACTTGCATTAATCTATATTGTTTTGTTATGTACATTTTGTATCTGTATGGACTAATAGAAAGGGTTAATGAACATTGAGAGACATTCCGGACTTTTGAGTTCTGTATCTTTATCTGTCAGAGAAGTAATTTTCCATAGCTATAGCAGAGGTTGTTTTACAGAAAAACAGACTGGTTTACCAGGCGAGCACACAGCTTGACCTTTAGAATGACAGGCGCTGTCTGGAAAGTTGTTTACACTTTAGAAGCCTAGAATATTAACTCAATGTAAGTCTATGGGAAAATGCTTTGTCATTGTGTTTGTGCAAAATGTAACTACTCCTCCCTTGGTAGAAAGTGTATAAGGAGAAGTCCTAGTCCTTAGTGTCTTCAGTTAGAGAACAGAGCTTGGAGAAGAAGACTCCCAGTCTACCTGAGCAACCAGAAGAAGACCGTGATGCTCTGAACTTTATTTCCCATTGGGGTGCACCAAGTCTTACCATCCTTTCTGGAGAGCAGCAACATGTGATGGCACTTTGACGGTGCCTGGCGAACCTAGTATAGCGTTGGGGCCACCCCTAACCTGGGCACTGCATTGACCCTTTTGGGTCTAATCCCACCAGTAGATCATCTTGTGCTCCGCACAGTCCATGTAATGGTAAAAATGACTCTCAAAGAGTATTCACAGGACTATCAATCAGTCCTAAGATCATCTCTATGTAACCCAACCCAATGAAGACCCCTACTATGTCTACGGAACGTCTCCCCCTCAGTCCATAAACCAACACCCAGGATTTTATGGATTCAAATGTGCAGATAGATGAGAAGATCTGTAAGAATTATCCATTTGTGACATTTATGAAGTAGTGTTTGCTTTCGGCTTTGTAATCGCCTCCTGCTGTTCTCCCCGCAAAGAAGACCGATTCGGTAAAGACTCTTCATATACTCTCAGTACAACACAACCTTCAAAGAGAGTCTTTTTGTTTGAGGCCTCCTGGCTCCGCTTCCTCTGTGCTTTCCAGGAGATGACTAAGAAATGCAAAAATGCCATAAAAATCACAAGGCTTCCTCGGCTTTGGGGAGTGAGATGAATCCGGTGCCTTGTACTGCAGTCAGCGCTTCGGCCTCTCTCCATGTGTCATTTAGCGCTTGACTAATTAACGCTAAAAAACACACACAGAGGAGCCAGAACCCGGACCTCAGGGACTAGAAATGACTGGTTTACTGGAGATAGTGGAGATTTCATTAGTGGATGAAATTTTTTAAAATCAAAATATAATGTAATATAGAAAGGCTGCAAGGAGAAAGTGGCTGAAATATAGCAGTGGATTCTGTAGAAATAATTATCTATCTATCATCTATGTATCTTCCATCTATCTATCCAGGGCTGGATTAAGGGTGGTGGGGGCCCCTGGGCGCAAACTGGTGGGGGCCCTTCCAACAATGTTTTTGGAAGTATATAGCCTGCCAGCCCCCTGTAGTATGTAGCCTGCCAGCCCCCTGTAGTATGTAGCCTGCCAGCCCCCTGTAGTATGTAGCCTGCCAACTGGTGGGGGCCACTTAAAAAGTGGTGGGGGCCCCGGGGCTCTAGCCCCATGAGCCCCTCCTTTAATCCAGCCCTGTATCTATCTCATAACTATCTATCTATCTATCTATCTATCTATCTATCTATCTATCTATCTATCTATCTTCCTTCTATCATCTATGTATCATCTATCTATCTATCTATCTATCTCATATCTATCTATCTATCTATCTATCTCTTATCTATCTATCTCTTATCTATCTATCTCATATCTCTTATCTATCTCATATCTCTTATCTATCTCATATCTCTTATCTATCTCATATGTATCTGTCTAAAAAAAATCTGTTGATTCTAAAAGAATTTATCACAGTTTGTGTGTCTGAAACAGGCGTACATGCTGTGATTTCTGCGCTATTACTGGAAATCTCCTCTTCTTCCCCCTCTATGCCAGGTGGGTGTGGCAGAGGTGATGCCACTCCGTTCAGTGGGCAGGAGTGGGGCGTTCCCATCTCTCATACCTGTCACTAACATCCATCTATTTATAATGGTTTTGGTGACCTGTTCCTCCTTCGCCGTGTAGCTGTTCGATGTAACAATATATCTACCTAATCTCTGTCTTTTGATGTATGTCATTGCTACAGTATAGAACCTGTAAATACTGTACAATGACGTAATCATGAAGAGTGCACGGAAAGGGTTACTTCTTGGAGAGAAAGTTTTTGCAGACAATTGGAGCAGTATCTTTTCAGCACTGACTGGTGGACAGCGACCAAAGCAAAAGGTTGTCCAGATATACATAGATTCTAGAAAGGAATCTGATCCATAATAGAGGAGGTAGAAAATATTGGGGGAGATTTTTCATGTGCTGGCGGGCTACACCCCTCTTCATGCCCAGTTGGTGGTGGCATGAAGGGGGAAATAGGCGCCATTCTATTTTGGGGCTTGTACACCAGTTTCCAGGCCAGAGGGGTTTATAGATAAATGGATAGATTGATATGAGAGATAGGGATTGCGTCTATTCCATCCGCGATGGTCATTGGGCGGGAAAGGGGCACGGTGCCTGCACTCTCGCTATAGATTGGGCGCAGCGATTGCGCCAAAGCCTCCTGATTTAGTGTTGGGGGAAGAGCAAAGTTTGGATGAAACATCTCCACAGTAGATATGAGATAGATGGATGGACCGTAGGGATGAGTGGACCAGTGTTGGTACCGATTGTAAGTTTTACCCTCTAAATGCACCACCATTTTCCTGAGGATTGTCGCTCCCTGTTACGTTGTTGCGGAGCGACGGATCTACAGTAAGTGGTGGCGGCCACTAACAACCGGTTTTGGTGCAAAAGGCGACTATGTGTGCTACCATGAGGGGGAAGGGGGCTCCAAATCACTGATGTTCTGCATGGTCCCGAACATTGCGCCTTAGGTCCTCTTATCAATAATGGATAAATAATGGAAAAACGGAAGTGATACATCAGGTTTCTCTCCCGTAAATAACCATCGTGTTCTATAGAAGTGACTCAGTCTGACACTGTCCATAGAAGATGAAGAACATTCCCCAATAATTCTCCTGCTCTTGTCTCTACCCCCTCTGTATCCTCACAACAGGCAGAGCCGTGACCTTCCTTGTGTTTACTGCGATAACAGCGACTTTCTAAAATCCATCAGTAAATTAGTCATTTAGGGACGACAAGCGAAAGAATAACATCTCGGCTTTTCTCCGCCATCTTCACGCACTTGCACCCAGTCACCCAATTATGTCACCCGCACAGCTCGCCACTCTCTCCTTAATCACTGCGGCCAAAAGTCCTGAGCGCTTTGTGTAGAATTTCCACTTAAATTGGATTGTATCCGTCTCTTGACTGGGAGCTGCTGACTGCACCAGTTTACCCAAAGCTCTACAGAGGGCAAAGACCCAACGCAAATCTCATTTATAGGTTAAAGTTTGACTTTGTCCTGTAAATGTGAGCGGTAAATGCCTGGTTATATTATCTGCATTATATTATGTACATGTGTAATGTGACTCCTAAAGGCCAGTATGATTCAGAGACTATGTATAACATTGCAGCAAGTGCTTCATTGTCCTTAGATACATACTGTATTATACTCCAGAGCTGCTCTCACTATTCTGCTGGTGGTGCAGTCACTATGTACATACATGACATTACTTATCCTGTACTGATCCTGAGTTACATCCTGTATTATACTCCAGAGCTGCACTCACTATTCTGCTGCTGGTGCAGTCACTGGGGCTCATTTACTAAGGGTCCGAATTCCACATTAGCCTTTGGAGTATTATCTTTGGGTGCATATGGTGGTGCTAAATGGACATTTGGAAACAAAGATATTTTCTTGTCTCTCTTCAGTTTCTCAGGATCCAAGATTCTGAAGATTAAGAGACAAAAATAATATGTGATCCACACTTTCTGTTCTCTAGTTAGCTCCAATGCGGACCTCACAATCTAAGCAACCTTACCCGCTGTTTGGAGTGGGGAGGAAACCGGGGGACCAGAGGAAATCACGGATAACCAATCTACATTACGTGTAACGTAGCATTCAGCTTTTGCCTGGACTTATACAAATCCCAAAAATGTGCACAATTAATACCCGATCCCTATTCCTCCCGAAATGTCGCTTCTGTCCAACATTACGCTTCCATACCAATGGCCTCCGGAAGAAAAAAATGAAAAGCGAGCCGAGGCTTTGAATGTAAACCGGACGAGATTAAAAGATGCCTTGTAAGTTTTCAGCCAAGCAATTTTTCATTCAAGCAGAGAGATGATATCTCATTTAAGCCAGGTAAGCAACCAATTCTCAATTTTCACCATTATGGGCTTGCAAGCTTTACGAAACTGGACCGGTGGAAGAGAATTATTAGTCAGAAACTCGGAATGTGGACTTTTTTATTGGTACATATCTGAAGATATGCAGGGGTGTAAAAAGATGCTGCTATCGGGGCAGGATGCTCAGCCGATTTATCATATTTGTGATCCAGCGCTTACCATACGAGCGAGAGGTGAATAGAGGGAGGTAGCACAGCAGAGCAGGCGGGATGTAGCAGAGCTGAACACCTCTCGACACTGGTCTCGGATGTGCAGAGCTGAGTTTTGGATGTAGAAGGGTTGTGTGATGCATAAAAAACACATTTCTCCTCATTAACCTTCTTCCTACAGAGGGTGTACAATCTGCTCAGCTCCTTCCTGCCCATAACATGCTGCCTGCAGAAGGACACGAGGTAAAATCTACTCAGCCCTCCTGCTCTATAACATTGCTGCCTGCAGATAGGACAGTATGTACCATCTGATCAGGCTCCTCCTGCTCTAAACATGCTGCATGCAGATAGAGGCACTATGTTACAATATGCCAGCTCCTCCTCTCTATTACATGCGCATGCAGATAGGGGCCCTTATGTACATTGCTCAGGCTTCTCCTCTTCCACTGCTGCCTGCAGATAGACACTATGTACAATGTGAGCTCCTCCACTATATACCTAAGGTCTGCGATAGGCCATCTGTTCAATCTGCTGATTCCCCTGCTTTCTAATTTGCTTCCTGGCGATGGGACACCTGTGCAATAGACAGCTCCTCCTGCTATATAACCTGTGCCTTCAGATAGACACTGCACAAATCTGCTCTGGGTCCCAGCTCATAACATGCTACTGCAGATAGGACACTAGTACAATCTGCCCTAAGCTCCTCCTGCTTCTAACATGCTGACCTGCAGATCGGACAATTGGGGACATTTACTTACCGTCCTGTCGTGATCCAGTGGCGCTTTCTCCGTCGAGGATTCGGGTATTCCGGCGGATTACTAAGGTAGTGCGCCAGGTGATGTCCACCAGGTGTCGCTGACTGCGGTGAGTCTGCGGAGTCGACGGAGTAACTATCCTATCTTGGGTGCCAGGTAAGCGTGTTTCAAGCGAAACATTTTTTTACCACTTCTGCTGTTTTTACACGCCCGCCCCCCGATTCCGTCGCATGCCTGCTGGCGCCGCTGCCGCACAACCAAGTGCAAAAAAATCGGGGCAATTCAGGAAAAACCGGGCAAATATTTGGAAACCCGACAAAAATAGCGATTCAGGCCCTTAGTAAATGGCCCCCAATCAGCCCAGTTCTCCCTGCTCTATAACAGCGCCTGCAGAGTTTTGCTGACACATATGACAATTCACAGGTTCCTTTTAATATTGATGAGTTAATAAACATGGTCACATGTAAAGTTCTCATCAATCCCTATTCATAGATGCAATATCTTTACCAGTGGAATTGTCACTTGTCCAATATCTTAATTAGGCAAGATCTAATGTTTCCATTGACAAATCAGTTACTGACGTATAATTCTTACACGTCCCATCTATTTGATGAGTTCGGTACTTGTCATTGTCCCTATTAGTAGACCCCAGCAATCCCATTCGAGCTCGGATAAGATCTCGGACTAATTGTAGCCTCCTCCAGATACATCTCAACATTCGGTGTGTTCTGTATATGGGTCATATACCTAGGATGGCCCTTCAGACAAATAAGAATAGTCTGTATGGACCGATAAGATTACCTCCCCTCCTACTAAAATCCTGTATTTAGGACCTTTGTCCCTATCGGACGTAGGAAGCTTTCGGGAGGACTAGACTGGTCCATGACTAGAAAACAGGCCTTATTTCATCCAGAATTATGTAATACTCTTTCTAGTCCCGGCGGGGCGCTGCAGGGAAAAACTGAAAACGGCTTGCTGCTACTCTCACGGATCATCGTGACTGGCACACGGTCCAGTGTGAATCCACAATGATCTACCTATGTCAGCCCCTTAAATAGTTCCCCCATGGTATTTATCCTGAAGATCAATAAAGTAGGGCGGGGCTATATATCTTATAGAAGCATAAATCGTAGATTATTGATTATTGGTTAAACTAATAGTTAAAAGGATGAAATTTAGGGATTTTTGTCTCTTGTGGAACACGTCATAGAGGACATTGCAGCAGCGTTATTTCCCCTCTTTAGTTTTAGGTGGAAAAAGCCTTAGACGAGCATAGTACACAAGGGAGGGATGACAAATCACGAGTGTCACGCTGCCTTCACACTTTGTGGCCTTCAAGCCATAACACTAATGCGTGAAAGACTAAGAGAACCATAAATCCAGAGAGTCCCTGTCCCCAATCTATTGTCTCCTCGTAACCCGCGGGACGAAGATTAAGTGACACGTCCAAAGTCAACGGAGATCCGGAAATGAGATCTGCAGACTTAAAGCTGGAACAGTGGGATGGGGTTGACGGTCGACCGCCCAGGGAGGGCTAGGCAAAACTTTACTGCACACTGGTCTTGGCCTATAAACAAGTGAAAAAAAGTGAAAAATTGATGTGAACATAACAAAAAGCGACTTAGGGGTTTTCCAGGAATTCGAGAAAGTCTGTTAGGTCAGAGGCAGGGGTGAAAAAAAACGGAAGTGTCTACTTCCTTTGGTCCAGTTTTCAACATGCACCAGGTAAGAGTTCTGAGCGGCCATGGGACCCCTATTGGACAATGGTGGCCTACTCTGACAAATGACTTACACTTCTTCTACCCCCTGAAATCGCCTCCTCTGACACAGAAATCACTTACTTTTCACAAGGACATCAAACCTCCGACCAAAAGACATAAACCTCCTCTGACAAAGAAAATCAGTTCCTCTCCCAGGACACCACTTCCTCTGACTACAGGACATCAATTGCTCTGCTAAGGCCACACTGCTCTGACTAAAGGACATCAATCCTCTGCCCACAGACTCAACTCCTCTGACAAACGGAAATAACCTCCTTGACCAAAAGACCTACTTCCTTGACCAAGAAATTCATTTTATATTACCACCGGACATCACTGCTTGACCACAGGACATCACTTCCTCTAACTACAGGACATAACTTTCTCTGACTACAGGACATAACTTCCTCTGACTACAGGACATCACTTCCTCTGACTACAGGACACCTCTTCCTCTGACTACAGAACTCCACTTCCTCTGACCACAGGACATGGACTTCTTGACACAGGACATTGATTCCTCTGACCACAGGACATGACTTCCTCTGACACAGGACATGACTTCCTCTGACCACAGGACATCACTTCCTCTGACCAACAGAATCACTCCTCTGACCAAAAGACACACATATCTGACCACAGGAACAATAATTCTCTTACCACAGGACATCACCTGCTTTGACCACAGGACCTCACTTCCTACTACAGGACATAACGGTATTGATACAGGAATAAACTTCCTCTGACTACGGGCACATCACTTCCTCGGAACTACAGGACAAATTTTCCTCTGACTACAGAACTCCACTTCCTCTGACCACAGGACATGACTTCCTCTGACCAACAGGACATGACTTCCTCTGACCACAGGACATGACTTCCTCTGACCACAGGACATGACTTCCTCTGACCCAGGACATGACTTCCTATGACCAAGGACATGGCTTCCTCTGACCACAGGACATGACTACTTTGACACAGGAAAGACTTACTTTGACCACAGGCCAGCCTTCCTTGACACAGGACATAATTTCATCTGAACCTAATAGCTTTCCTCTGACCACAGGGACATGCACTTCCTCGACACCGGACATCATCTCTCTGACCACACAACACACTCCCATGATTACCAAGTAGGGTTCGTAGTCTGGAATTTTTTTGTCAAACTGGCTGAATGGCTTGCCACAGAATTTTCTTTATTGGTATTTATTTTTAAATTTTTGGAAGTCCTTTTTCTGGACGACCCCTCGTCGCGACCCCTCGTCGCTCCGCCGGACCCCTCGTCGCTCCCCCGGACCCCTTGTCGCTCCCCTAATAGAGCAGACGGCCACGCACAAAGCACAAAGTCGGCAAGTTAGCTAGGGAAAGGCGCTGCGATGAGATTAGGGATCACTTCCTTCCCTATTTACTGAATCTATTACACACAGACGTGATATATTTGGCAGCACTATACAAGCGGGAAAAAAATAAAATTATTATTTGTGGCGCACAAATCCTCATCCCTAAATTGGAACTTCCGGATGTCGTGTGCTGCCGCAGAATCGGTCAGTAAGGCCAGATTAACTTCTCCCCCAAGGCTGTTAATATCAATGAGATTTTCATGTAAAACCTGGGGCAGGTCCTCCAGAATGAGAGACACTTCTAACAACTGGTCTCTATGAAGCGCCTGAGGCATCTTTATTAATACAAACTTTCTTGGTTTTATCACCAGTAGCAGTTATGTTCCTGTTACGGTGGCAGGACCGGGACAATCCTTCAGTCATTACTTCATAATATGCTATTTACTCTGCTAAATAAATATATGAATCTGTTAACCAGCAAGATGACATACACTATCATTTGTTTCCTGGGAGATTTTGGTGTTAAAAAAGTCTCAAAAAAAAGGTTGTTTTTGAGGTTTTTTTTGGGACTTTCACTTGCTAAAAGTTTCACGGACTTAGTTCCACCTATTATTACTTTGGTGTTAACATAAAACTATACTCGTGCGATGCCGTGGCACAAGCCGATTCATGACTTTGCACAAAGTCCCATAAAATGTCTCCTAGTTCCCCCCCTGTGGTGATGGGCTGAACTAGTTATGCATTTGCCTTTTTGAAATGAAAGTAGAAAAGATTAGTAGACCATAAGATTCATTATTAAAGGGCATCTACCCCCAGGATGATGGACGTATTCAATAAGCCTGAGGGGTCTTGGCTCCATAGGTGCTAATGGAACCTGGAGCCCTCAGGCTCATTGATACAGTCCTTCTCATCCTGGTGGTAGATTTCAATGTCCAAAGCCTCTTCAATGAATCAATGGCAGCATAAACTTAGAAATGTCCAAAGGAGTGACCTAATGTAACAAACCCCCATTGGAGGTGTCAGATTACATGATGTCATGGGAGAGGGGAGGGGCAGGGTGACGTCACGCGCCGCAGGTCCTCCACTAAGAGGTCAAAAACTAAAAACAATGAAGATACAAATGAAGTCATAATCGGAAATAGTGTTCTAATTCCACCAGATTACCGGAAGTTTGTGAAAGGGAATAATAGCGTTAAGAAGAGTTCCTCACAAATTTCTCATGACATAAAATTATAGGTTCCTGTTCTTTATGCCAAGAAGAAAATTTGAATGGACAAATACTCGTGCGGATTGGGTTGGAAATCATTTCAATAGGGACTCGAGCCCCTGCTCATTAGAACGCTTGGTCAAAAAGGCCAAGTAAAAAAAAAAAACACAGCTGAAATATTCTAGGGTCTTTTGCGGCGAGTTACACGTACTTTCCAGTACCGACGATTAGACCCCACCTACTGCCTTTCTTATACTGTGACAGGAGGCTCGGAGATGAAAGACGCGCGGTACTGAATCGCATTAACAAGGTAAATTTATTGTAAAAAAGGGGAGAACCAAAAATAATACACAGAAAGAAAAATTATCAAATTCAGGAATTTTAATCATTCGAATCATTTTCATATTAGTCTGAAGTGGGTTTACTTGGTTATATCTAATGCAGTTTTAATCGTAGTTATTGTAGAAAGTTCTGACACTTCCATTAGTTATGAGCTGAGTTAGGGAAAGTGTCTAAAAAAAAGTTGTATTCGTGCACACCTAAGGACCGTAGGCCTCGTGTTTTCGAAGTCGGTTGTAAGTGAAAAGTCCTCAATGTTCTATGAGGACGGGGTGCCTAAATCCTTGTGTGTAGGTTTGGTGACATTCCTATGGGACACCTATGGTCCAGCCGCCCCGGGGCTGGCCGATAGGAACGTGCCACGTTGCGGGGCCTAAGACAGAAGAATCAACACACAGCTAAACCAGGAACCGGAGCAGGGTAATACCTTTAGGGGTCTTTTTCGCATCTTGGCCCAACATTAGGTCAATATTGCTGGATGTTAATCAGACTACAAGTAAAAAAAACAGTTTGTGATTTTATTATAAAAATTTATGTGGAAGGTTCTCTCCCACTGCGTGACATCCCCCACCCTGAGCCAAAAAAAAAACCCTCTGAATTATTTGGCTTCAACAAATTGCTTCACATTTTTCAACGCCCTGGGTTGTACATTTATTGAAGGGTCCACTCTGCCTGCATCGATGAAACTCAGAAATTTGGAGTCTTCAACATGAAGCCCAGGGGCAGCAAGCTTCAGGGTTCATGAAGGACCCCCTATGCTGGGTCCACCAACACAGCTATCCCAAGATGGCCTGAGTTTCCTCATCCAGATACCCTTCAAAGAATCCAAACCAACCTCTGGGCCTGCTGCCCCCGTCTCAGGTTCTGAGGTTGGGACTCCAAAGTTCCACGTTTCATTCGTCCAAATTCAGATTGGACCCTCAAAAAATGCAACCCGAGCAGTCCTTAACTAATTCAGAGGGTTTTTTTGTTCAGTTGGTGGTGATGTACTCAGTGAGGAACCTTCATATTAAAGTTTATAAGGTAAGAAAAATCTCTTTTTTCTTTTAGGTCTGCTTATCCCCATCCAGCACTAGTTACTCAAACCTTGTTGGCAGGAATTCTGAAAAAAAGACCCCTAAAGGTTAATTAACTTGCTCTGGGTCCTGGTTCACTTGTTGTTTGCTCCTTCTGTCTTAGGCAAGGGGTTAGGGGGTGTTATGGTGCCACTTTGGCAATCCTTGGTCTTCTTGGACATGAAGTGCCCCATCCTCGACATCATAAGTGTCGTCCCATGGACAGAGGAGGCCACAGATTAGCAAAATACCCATGGCTTCTGAGGTCAGGTGCAGGTGCTATACCAGAAATACCTGTGGATGGGGAAACGGGAGCCGAAAGAGTATCTTTGGCCACAATGGCTCGGCGCCCTAGAATTTCTGGAAAATCCCTTTGATAAGATTTATTGTTTGCTCGGGATTAAGATAATGGGGCACATTTACTACCCTGGGCCGTGTCGACAAGGATCCGGTCTGCCGGGATTCACTTAGGTCGTTCTCCGATATCCAGCAGGTGTCATGCTGTGCGAGGTCCACCGGAGTTCCCCTTCTTCTTCCCAGTGCATGTAGTGCTGATCTGCGACACAATTCTTTTTTTAAATTCTGCGTTTGCCGATCTGCTTTTTTTTTTGGGTTAGCCGGTGGCCCGCCCCGATTTCTGTCGTGGCGCGATGCCGCCACAATCCCGATCAGTGCGCCAAAAACCGGGGCAAAAGGCGCAATCGGAACTATTCGGGAAAACAAGAGAAATTGCGCCGCCGGACCCTTAGTAAATGTGCCCCAAAAGTCTTAAGCTGCACTGCTACGTGCAACCCCAGACAAAAGAGTGGCGCTCTGTTTTGGGGTGAAAACAACCCATCTTTACCAATCCCATACAATTTTACATGTGAACTAGAGTTCCCCCCATCTCCGTACCAAACTACAATCAACGCTAGTAAGAATCTCCCCTCCTCAAAACAGCACTTGATAGGACTTTGTTCGACTTGTACCGTTCAGGTAGAAAGAAAAACGTGCGCTCCTTTGCTATAACGCAGGTTTAGGTATGAATAGCGGCGTGATGAATGGCCCAGTATGCGGCGACTCTGATAAATCAGCCTAATGACATACACATAACCGGCCGCTCGTCCTTTTCACGTGACTTGTGAACATTTCATTGGGCTCATCTGGCTCTGTCGCGTACGAAAGCCAATAAAATATGGCAATGTGCTCGGCTGCCCTTCGAGGTGACAATATTTCATGCCTTCACCTTGCTTAGAAGAAGGTACTCGAGACACAGATTTTACAAATCTGGTTAAGTAAAGATTGGGAGCGTATCAGGCGGAGGAGAAAAAAACTCTACGGTGGGTACAGATTAGCCGTAAATGATCAGAAATCTCGGATTTATATATGTATAAGGCAGAGATCCCATCACATGATCTAACAGGACAGGGCGCGTATAGGGGGACACCGGGTCCCAAAGCACCTAAGGGGACGGTCCTGGTGACATTGTGGATGTCATATCTGGCTACTCCTTCTCACGAAAATTCCTCAACCGGTGGGCAAATATGAGTATCATTATTACCACACATTGGGGAGATTTACAACCCTGTCGGTCGCGATTCCTGCGTGAGTGTCCGACGAGGATTCGGGTTCTGCCGCGATCACTAAGATCGTGCCGACAAGTTCCTGCATCCTGGCTTCGGCGCCGAGGTCCGTAGGAGTTCACCTGCTTCTTCCCTGGTGATGTGGAAGTGCATGTTTGCGACACCCATTCCCTTTTTAATTCCGCACTCAGTCCGAATCCGTCGAGTTGTCGACCTGCCCGCCACCACGACTTTATGCGCGTGCAAGCCGGCGGATGCACCCCAAAATCCGATCGCGTGCGCCAAAAATCACGGGGGCAATTTTGGCGCCAAAACGGAAATTGTCGGGAACCCCGACGGAAAATGCGGGCAGAGGAGCCTTAGTCAATGGTGTCCCAGTGTCTTGAACGGTTTAAATAATCTCCAGTTTCTTGGTCACTGTCATCGGAGGTGACTCTGGCGGTCTCGCCCAAAGTCTACACAGCAAGTAATTACCCCCCCACACAGCAGCCCCAGGACACCCTCTTATGAAATGGAACTTTACGGTCACACGTCAGAATGTGAAAGCCATCTGAAAGGAAGCCGTATTGGATAACAACAGCGTTTTTTCCAATGGCAAGACCAGATTTTCCAAGGAAATATTTGGCCAACTCAGATTTGTACTATCTCTTGTGGTTCAAAAGTTGTGAAGACAGAGATTTGCCATCATTCTAAGGAGGTTTTATAATTTGATCTGGCGCCTTCAGCTCTGTGTTCCAGCCCCATGACCAAACCATGTTCGTATAGCTGGCATCACAGGGAAACTTCCTGTTTGTTGTTGTTGCACACTTTCTGTGGTTCATACCTTTATGAAGAACAAGCGATTTACAACTCTGAGTGGCTATGGTTTGGGAAAACAAAAACGGTCTTTTCTGTATCTGCTTCTGACACAGCTACCACTGGAACTTTTGTCTTGATCCAATATGGTGACGTTTAGATGGCACCATGTTCCAGGGACATAGCCTAGAAGATAATCACCAGTGGCTATGGTAGCAATACGCACTTACACGCACTGGGGTCTGGTTCAGTCCCATCCCGTCAAATCGCAAAGAGTTTGTACTGTTCTCCGGTTTGGGGGTTTCCTCCAGTTCCTCCCACACTCCAAAGGGGCCATGCATTGCTAAGCTGTGTATTTACGGTGAGATCGAAGACTGGTGGTATATGTGTCTTATATCCCTTTCTGACTCGACTCCGTCTATCTCTCTTTTTACTATGTGGTCAGAACTAGCAAAATTCAGAAGCTAAATAAAAGTGTAGCTAACAACGGTGCCCTATATCTAACGCACATGGCAGCACACAAGAATCAATAGAACAAATGAATCATGAAGTGTCTTGCCTAGAGAGTTCTCGCCCCACTTGTGCATCTTACTAAATGATAGGGACCAAAACAGCAATAAACATTGTGTAAATGTACAAAGTAAGGGGTTAAAATGACTCTTATTGTGCAAACACCAAGAGATAAATTTAAGACACTTTGTTTCATGGGCAACCAAACTTTCGGGATGTTTCCAAAGCTTAGAGAAATACAGGAATTCTTGTAAAAAGCTGGAACAATACCAATACAACCTATAGACAAGTTGTGGCGCGGTTTCACATCCCTATAATTCAATTCATGTAAAGTGAATGTGATGAAATAATTCAGGTAGCCTGACCAGTGTACACATGTGACCCGCAACTTTTTTTCCAGCTGCCTTTATTATATTTTTCCAGGGACTTTGGTTGACCTACAGGAATTGGAAGATTCGAGCTCTCTGTTTGACTCGCCACGCCATTATAAATTATGTCAGGAAACCTTGAAGCAAACTTTCAATTTATTTCTCTGTGTTGAATCTATGTCCTGTTAAAGGAAACCGAAATTTACGGCTGCGGAGATTCCTGAAACGCTGTCAGGAGATCCAGCTGAATGTTAAGAACTGAGCAACTGGAAGGGTCACCTACCTTGAGGGAAATATTCTCCTTCATTGTCTCGCCCAACTTCCTTACATCCCTGATCCGCGGTTCAGCGGTGGTGGTGTTATTGTTGAAGGAGGGCTCGGGAAGGCAGACCACTGATGGTCCACCAGGTGATACAATACCCATGGCACTGTGGATTCGCTTTGCTTGGAGTAGCACATTGACTATCGACCGCACCCCACCCCACATATTTAGAATGCTTGTGAATGTCACATTGTGCACATCGGCAGACTCATGAAACAATGGGGGCGCGCCTCGGGATCTCGGATTCGAACGGATTCTCAAGGTCGCAAGACCTCACAAGCCCGCAGCAATATGAACACTTTTTCATTTTAAGTCTTTTTGTCGACTGACGTTTGCTCATCTTGTTTGCCACCTTCATTGATTTTTCTTTCAATCGGGGGTGTGCCTTTTATTCGATATGGTCTGGATCAATTTTCGTTTTTCGTGGGATTTACCTTTCTCCCAATTGGTGTCGCAGCGTCCTTCATATTTTTCCGAAAAAGGGTTTTTTGAATTTCCTTTTTTTTTTTGCGGAATTCAGCAGGAAGACGACCAATGCGCATCTCGGGCGATGCATCTGGTGAATCGCGCGAAGGAATTCATCCTCGTCGGACGTCCGGCAGGATCGCGACAGGACGGGTAAGTAAATCTGCCCCTGTCTCCATGAACAACCCAAGGACGTGACCTTTAAGATGTTTTTAACGTGTAGCTTACTATTTTTGACTCACATTTCTGTTCTGATCTAAGTTTTTTTTTGTAACTGTCGCTATGTTATATGTTGGTATGTTGTAGTAGCGGCGGACAGTGAAATATGCCTTATATTCCAAGATTGAAGTCTACACTGCTGTGCAGAGCTTCAGGACATTGCGCATGCTCCAAAGGCCCCTCCCCTCTGATTGTGACATCAATGTACAATGAGGACCTGTTCACCTAAATTTTCGCACTAGGAGTGCTTACTAACCGTAAGCAGCTCATAGTGCTTGGATCAACGCCGCAGTGTTAATTACATGAAGCGTTCCGGGGAAAGGAACCTCTGGTAACGCTACAACACATGCGGCGCGGGGTTACAAGGTATGTCGGACAGCTCGCAAAGGTGTCGACGTTTATGAAGGAGCGGCTACGAGGGGTTGCACTCTTCCCGGACGCGCCCGCTCGCTCCAAGGACCGGCAGTGGAAAACCCACCCCCTCATGAATACGTCAGACAGCTTTGCGGAGCTGTCGACAATTACATTGTACCCGCCGGGAGGTTTCGGGTAAGCATCACTCTAACACTGCGGCGTTTGTTCAAGCACTAGGAGATGCTCACTTTGTAAACTTCCCTAGTGGCCGAAAATTGGGTGACAGGTCCTCTTTAACTCAGAGCAAGAGGGAAAGCTTCCAAACAGATTAGTACAGAGGGCAAAAGCAGTGCGAGGACATGCCCAAAAAACGCCTGATCTTGGAATATTAAATCCCATATATCACCTGTCTTTGCTATATGGGCAGGTCCAGTGATAGGGCTGCTGAAGTACTGTCCCTAAACCTGGGGGTAAAGATGCCTAAAAGGTCACACGCCCTTCATAGGGGCACCGTTTTGTAGGTCTCTTTCATCTTTGTATTGAAGAAGTATGATCCATTGATTGTATATTAATCCTTCTCAACTCTTCCGAATTGGAGGTTTCTGGGGTACCAACCATTGGGAAATAGTGATCTGTTTTGGGTGTCTTATTTCTCTCTTCTATAGAGAACAATGAGCTCAGCCTTGCACGTAAGGGAGCGGTCAGGGGGAAATCCGACAGAATTAATGTGCAAAATAGTTAAACATCGACAATGGAAAGTTTTCTGCCTCTCATCGACTCTTTCTGTGGGTCAGTTGATGGACCTTGCTGAGGTTTGGCTTGTGTGTCAAATGAAACAAGGACACTTGGAAGACCTTCTCAGGAGCCTTAACCACCTTCCCATTACTCTGAACACCCAAGAAATGTTATGAAAAGATGGTTTGTTTCGTCAACCCATAAAGAATAGACGCCATTGCCAAGCGAGTGAGAAGTCTTCTTCTTTGATGTAGTGCCTGTAACAGAGGAGCGTTGCAATTTGGCCATTTGTGTCCACAAATTTGAATATTTCTCTATGCGAATCAGCACTTCTTACTTTATTTACAATAAGGGTTAATTTGCATAATCTATAGTGTTTGTTATGTACATTGTATCTGTATGGACTAATGGAAAGGGTTAATGAACATTGAGAGACATTCCGGACTTTTGAGTTATGTATCTCATTGTCAGAGAAGTAAGTGATTTTCCATAGCTTATAGGAGTTGTTTTACAGAAAAAACAGACTGGTTTACCAGGCGAGCAAACAGCTCTGACCTTAGAATGCACGGCTGCTGTCTGGAAAGTGTTTACAATTAGAACCCAAGAATATTATGGGACTCCATGTAAGTTATGGGAAAATGCTTGTTCAGTGGTGTGTGCAAAATGTAACTACTCCTCCCTGTAGAAAGTGTATAAGGAGAAGTCCTAGTCCTTAGTGTTTCAGTTAGAGAACAGAGCTTGGAGAAGCCAGACTCCCTGAGCAAGTTACTGGCAACCAGAAGAAGGGGCTACTTACCATAGACTTGGGCTCTAGAAGTGACCGGTACCAGCCATTGGAGGAAGGACAGGTGCCCAGGCCTTTAGTATAAAGGAAACAGTCCAGCAGACCATGTGTCTGAATTTATTTCCCATTGGGGTGCCACCAAGTTCTTACCATCTTATGGAGAGCAGCAACATGTGATGGCACTTCGACGGTGCCTGGCGACCCAGATAGCGTTGGGGCCACACTAACCGGGCATGCATTGACCCTTTTGGGTATAATCCCAACAAGCATCCTCTTGTGCTCTGCAGCAGTCCAGTAATGGTAAAAATGACTCTCAAAAAGATTAACAGGACTATCAATCAGTCTAAGATCATCTCAGTAACCCAACCAATGAAGCCCTCTAATGTCTACGGACGTCTCCCCTCAGTCCATAAACCAAAACCCAGGATTTTATGGATTCAAAGTGCCAGATAGATGAGAAGACTTGTAATGAATTATCAGTTGTGACATTTATAAAGTAGGTTGCTTTCGGCTTTGTCATGCCTCTGCTGTTCTCCCGATCGTAAAGGACCTCTTTCATATACTCTCAGTACAACACAACCTTCAAAGAGAGTCTTTTTGTTTGAGGCCTCTGGCTCCGTCTCCTCTGTGCTTTCCAGGAGAGGACTAAGGATGCAAAAATGCCAGAAAAATCACAAGGCTTCCTCGGCTTTGGGGAGTGAGATGAATATGGTGCTTGTACTGAAGTCAGCGCGTTCGGCTCTCTCCATGTGTCATTAGCGCCTGACTAATTACGCTAAAAAAACACACAGAGGAGCCAGAACCCGGACCTCGGGACTAGAAATGACTGGTTTACTGGAGATAGGGGAGATTTCATTAGGGGAGGAAAGTAGGGTGTTAATCGCTCAATCCCGATAGATCTCGAAAGGCTGCCAGAGAAAGGGTGGAGAAAAAGTAGTGGCGTCTGTGCGCACTAATTATCTATCTCTCTATGATACCGACAGTCACTATAATCTATCTTCATCTTGTTATATTATCTATCTTATCGATCGTAGTCGAATCTAGCAGCGAGATATCGTATGTATAGATTATCGATCGTCTTAGCTAGCGTATCGTGAGACTAGCGAGCGAGCGAGTGATCTATCTCTGATTAGATCTATCTATCTACTATCTCATATCTATCTATTTTATCTATCTAGTCTATCTCATATTAGTCTCTATCTATCTCTATGTATCTGTCTCAAAAAAATCTGTTGATTCTAAAAGAATTTATCACGTTTGTGTGTCTGAAAACAGGTACATGCTGTGATTTCTGTGCTATTACTGGAAATTACTCGTCTTCCTCCTTCACGCAGGTGGTGTGGCAGATTGGTGCTGCGCTCTGTCAGTGGGGCGGGCGTGGGCGTTCCTATTCATACCTGTCACTAACATCCATCTATTTACAATGGTTTCGGTGACCTGTTCCTCCTTCGATGTGTAGCTGTTGTGATGTTTCATTCGATGTAACAATGTATCTACCTAATCTCTGTCTTTTGATGTATCTCATTGCTACAGTATCCAACCTGTTAATACAATGACGTAATCATGAAGAGTGCGGGAACGGGTCACTTCTTGGAAGAAAGTTTTGCAGACACTTGAGCAGTATCTTTTCAGCACGACTGGTGGTCAGCGACCAAGCAAAAGGTTGTCCAGATATACATAGATTCTAGAAATGAATCTGATCCATTGAGCGAGGTAGAAATATGGGGAGATTTTTCATGTGCTGGAGGGCTACACCCTTCATGCCCAGTTGGTGGTGGCATGAAGGGGGAAATAGGCGCCATTCTACTTTGGGGCTGTTACACAGTTTCACAGGCCAGAGAGGTTTATAGATAAATGGATAGATGATTGAGGATAGGCGATTGGTCTATTCCAGCGGATGGTCGTTGGGGGGAAAGGGCACGTGCCTGCACTCTCGCTATAGATTGGCGCAGCGATTGCCCACAGCCTCCTGATTTAGTGTTGGGGAAGAGAAAAGTTGAGATGAAACATCTCCACGTAGATATGAGATGATGGATGGACCGTAGGGATGAGGTGACAGTGCTGGTACCGATTGTAAGTTTTTACCTATAAATGCACCACCATTTCCTGAGGATTGTCGCTCCCGTACCGGTCATTGATGAGGGACGGATCTACAGTAAGTGTGGCGGCCACTAAACAACGGTTTGGTGCAAAAGGCGATATGTGTGCTACCATGAGGGGGAAGGGGACTCCATCCTCTGATGTTCTGCATGGTCCCGAACATTGCGCCTTAGGTCTCTTATCAATATGGATAACATAATGGAAAAAGCCGAGTGATACATCAGGTTTCTCTCCCCGTAAATAAACCAAAAGTGTTCTATAGAAGTGACTCAGTTGACATGTCATAGAAGATGAAGAACAATTCCCCAATAATTCTCCTGCTCTTGTCTCTATCCCCTCTGTATCCTCACAACAGGCAGAGCCGTGACCTTCCTTGGTTACTGCTAACCAGCGACTTCTAAAAAACGTCAGTAAAGTATCATTAAGGAAGGACAAGCGAAAGAAAAACTCTGGCTTTTCTACAGCCATCTCAAGCACTTGCCCCCGGTCCCCCAATTATGTCACACCGCACGGCTCGCCACTCTCCTCCTTAATCACTGCGGCCAAAAGTCCTGACGCTTTGTGTAGAATTCCACTTAAATTGGTTGTATCCGTCCTTTACGGGAGCTGCTGACTGCACCAGTTTCCCAAAGCTCACAGGGGCAAAGACCCAACGCAATCTAATTTATAGGTTAAGTTTGACTGTCCTGTGAAATGTGGCGGTAAATGCCTGGTTATATTATCTGCATCTATTATGACAGTGTAATGTGATCCTCAGGCCCGTATGATTCAGTACAAACATTGCAAGCAAGTGCTTTATTTTCCTTAGATATTCCTGTAGATACTCCTGAGTTCACTCACTATTCTACATTACCTGTACTGATCCTGAGTTACATCCTGAGTATTACTCCAGAGCGCTCACTCACTTCTGTCTGCTGGTGCAGTCACTTGTACATACATGACATCTTATCCTGTACTGATCCTGAGTACATCCTGATTATACTCCAGAGCTGCTACCACTTTCTGTGCTGGTGCAGTCACTGTGTACATACATGACATTACTTGCTCTGTACGGATCCGGAGTTAATCCTGTATTATACCCCAGAGCGTGCACTCACTATTCTGAGCTGGTGCATCACTGTGTACATACATGCACTTACGTATCCTGTACTGATCCTGAGTTACATCTTATTACTCCCCCAGAGCTGCATCACTGTATGACTGCTGGTTTCAGTCCCTGTGTACATACATGACATTACTTATCCTGTACTGATCCTGAGTTACATCCTGTATTATACCCCACAGCTGCACTCACTATTCTGCTGCTGGTGCAGTCACTGTGTACATACACAACATTGTTTGGAGTAGTTTAATGCAGAGAGAACAGAGCACAGCAGTGTGAGGACATGCTCCCAATGCACTTGGAGAAGCTACAATCCTGGAATATAAATCCATATTTTACACTCCTGCTTCTACTAACAACACACACAGGAGCAGCTGATCAGAGGGGTTTCTGAGTGTAGCACCCAATAGCCTTGGGAGTATTATCTTTGGGTGCATATGGTGGTGCTAAATGGACATTTGGAAACAAAGATATTTTCTTGTCTCTCTTCAGTTTCTCAGGATCCAAGATTCTGAAGATTAAGACAAAAACTTTCCAGACAGAATCCACCTTACCCGGCATCCTGTATGATCTCTCCGCAGACCCTAATACATCACCCCCTTAGCGGGTCATTTACCGATCACCGCGGAGATACAGATGTAAGCCGTATTCATCTGGTAAATGGGGCTGAAAATTGCCGCTAATGATCATTTGCAAATATTGATAACCTTGTCAGACGCGAGGCTCCTCATCTGGGAGCGGCATAAAATCTTCCACTCTGTAAAAATGATCTATGTGCACATCTCACCCTCTCCGGATCTGCGGACAAAAAGAGGAAGGGAACGGGGGGTCCATAATATCAGAGAACCAGTATATAGTACATTATCCTGCTTTATTACAGGAGATGTCGTGCATTGCAGAAACAGCGCCCCACCTGTCCATAGGTTGTGTGCGGTACTGCAGTTCAGGATATTAGGTAATTTACTAATATATATCTATTAATAGTTCTGCTCCACTTTCCTGTCTTTTACCTCATCAGCCGGAGATTCCTGTCCAAAAAATGGCCGCAGATGGAGGGTCGTGGGATGTCTATCTGTCTCTATCTGTCCCTGCCAGGACCTTGATCTTATATTTCTGAATACTAACATAAGGTACTGGCAGGGCGATTGTTCATAGACATTTAAAGATCACTTGACCCTCCATCTGCGGCCATTTTACTTTACATATCAAAAAGATGGAGCAGAAGTGTAAATAGATGTACGAGGGCGGTTCAATAAGTACCCGTGTTTGACGACAGAGGGCGTTCTTGAGAGAGGTTGGTGTTATCATTGTGTGCTGCCATCTATCAAACGACAGCAAAACAAATTGCAGACTGATTGATTAGTTTGGATTTAGCAGCCACTTGAGGAAGACATGTTTCGGGATTTTCGCTAAGATGGAATAAGAGCCGTATCGTTGGGTAATTCGCTTTTTGTTTTTGGATGGGAAACAATGCGAGGAGATAAAAGCAAAGTCGGATGTAGTTTATGGGGACACTTCGCCATTTATGACCACAGCTAGATATTGGTTCAACGAATTTAAACGTGGGCGAACATCCGTTTTTGATGAGGAGCGACCAGGACCCCCGGCAGACGTGGTTACTAAGGAAATCATTCAAAAAGTCCACGACATGATACTCGCTGATCGGCGTATGAAAGTGCACAAAGTAGAAGGTTCCGTAGGTGTGTTAACCGGAAAGGCAATTAATATTTTACATGATAAGTTGGCAATGAAAAAATTGACGGCCAGATTGCTCACGGTGGACAACAAGCGGATGCGGCTGGTAACTTCGAAGCTTCGTGTTTGGAGCAATTTAAGCGAGATCCGAAGGAGTTTTTGCGTCGAGTTGTCACCGTTGATGAAACCTGGATTCATCATTACACACCAGAAACTAAGCAACAATCAAAACATTGGATTTCCCCCGGTGAATCTGCTCCAAAGAAGGCGAAGACGTCTACTGGTAAATTACCTAATATCTTGACCTCCAACACTTACAAACATACTACAAAAACACGGAAGTAAAATGGACAACCCCTTTAAGCAGTTAAAAGACCCTTTACCCAGAACATTTATTTTGTAGAGTGATCGGACAACATATTTCTTTGATTCACCTTTTCCTTTAGGGACTTTCCTTGGAAGTGGCCTCTACTTTCCGCAGCTTCCTGGATGTTCTGAAAGCTTCCTGGAAGCCACAGACACGGTCCCAGTTTAGTGAACTTTTATGTGTATGCGAATGAGCATTTTGGTGCACTATGGGTAGGTCCATGACCTCCAGTGCACCCTCTCTTACCCAGCATCACAGGAGGAGCAGAGCAATGTGGGTGGCTCTGGGGGATGACCCTGGCAGGAGAGGGTATTGGGGGGCATGAGACCTCCCCCCATGAAATACAATGTATCACAGGGTGACTACTAAGGACAGCCTGGCCATAAAATCTTCCACTCTGTAAAAATGATCTATGTGCACATCTCACCGTCTCCGGATCTGTGGACAAAAAGAGGAAGGGAACGGGGGGTCCATAATATCAGAGAACCAGTATATAGTACATTATCCTGCTTTATTATAGGGGATGTCATGCATTGCAGAAACAGCGCCCCACCTGTCCATAGGTTGTGTGCGGTACTGCAGTTCAGGATATTAGGTAATTTACTAATATATATCTATTAATAGTTCTGCTCCACTTTCCTGTCTTTTACCTCATCAGCCGGAGATTCCTGTCCAAAAAATGGCCGCAGATGGAGGGTCGTGGGATCTCTATTTGTCCATGAACAATCACCCTGCCAGGACCTTGATCTTATTTTTCTGAAAACTAACATAAGGTACTGGCAGGGCGATTGTTCATAGACATTTAAAGATCACTTGACCCTTCATCTGCGGCCATTTTACTTTACATATCAAAAAGATGGAGCAGAAGTGTAAATAGATGTACGAGGGCGGTTCAATAAGTACCAGTGTTTTACGACAGAGGGCGTTCCTGAGGGAAGTTGGTGTTATCATTGTGTGCTGCCATCTATCAAACGAAGGCAAAACAAATTGCAGACTGATTGATTGGTTAGTTTGGATTTGGCAGCCAATAGGTTGGTGTGTCGCTCGGAACGGCAATTAATATTTTACATGATAAGTTGGTAATGAAAAAATCGTCGGCCCGATGGGTGCCGCAAATGCTTACGGTGGACAATAAGCGGATGCGGCTGGTAACCTCGAAGAAGTGTTTGGAGCAATTTAAGCGAGATCCGAAGGAGTTTTTGCGTCGAGTTGTCACCGTTGATGAAACCTGGATTCATCATTACACACCAGAAACTAAGCAACAATCAAAACAATGGATTTCCCCCGGTGAATCTCCTCCAAAGAAGGCGAATATTGGTAAATTACCTTATATCATGACTCCCCCACACTTACAAACATATTACAAAAACACGGAGTTAAAATGAACAACCCCTTTAAGCAGTTAAATGGACCCTTTACCTAGAACATTTATTTTGTAGAGTGATCGAACAACATATTTCCTTGATTCACCGTTAGGGACTTTCCTTGGAAGTGACCTCTACTTTCCGCAGCTTCCTGGAAGCCACAGACACGGTCCCAGTTCAGTGAACTTTTATGTGTATGCAAATTAGCATTTTGGTGCACCATGGGTGGGTCCATGACCTCCAGTGCACCCTCTCTTACCCAGTATCACAGGAAGAGCAGAGCAATGTGAGTGGCTCCAGGGGGATGACCCTGGCAGGAGAGGGTATTGGGGGCAGCATACCTCCCCACCATGAAATACAATGTATCACAGGGTGACTACTAAGGACAGCCTGGCCCTCTAGGAGTTAAGGAAAACACTTCTTTGTCGAGTGGCCACAGCGGCGGAGTATATTCCCATCTTCCCTGATTTCCATCACGGTCTATTAGGATTTGGCAGTGTAATCTGCAGACTGATGTATTTGTATCTTATGCATTAGAGTCAAGTCCATAGTTTCATGTTTTATACATCTCAAGATGTGAGAAAATGGCTCCATATCTACAATATCTTCCAGGAGAAGCTCCCATCCACTATTCAGTCCCTGGCGCCAGTCCTAATAAAAATGCATGATTGCTCCATCTCCGCACCCCGAACCCTCCGTGTATTTTCATCTCAATATTTGGCTGCAGTTATAGTATTTCTGTAAATCTCTACTTTATGTCGTTTTCTGGTAAATATATTCATGTGTTATACATTGTATAGTGTCCAAAGATGGGACCCCCTCCGGTCCTGAGACAACTTCTAGTCGATGGGCTGAGAATGAGCTGTTGCCCCCTTTGGAGCCAAGTCAATGGGGGGCATTTATTATTTGGACATTTTACTGGGACAGCACGATGTCTCAGTGGTTAGCACTACAGCCTTGCAGCGCTGGGGACCTGGGTTAAAGTCCCAGGGTCAACATCTGCAAAGATTCCTTATAAAACTCCATGTTTGTGTTGGTTTCCTCTGGGTCCTCCTGTTTCCTCCCACACTCCAAAACATACTGGTAGGGCGATTAGATTGTGAGCCCCATTGGGGACAGGGACTGATCTGACGAGCTCTGTGCAGCGCTGCGTAATCTGTGTGCGCTATATAAATGAAGAATTATTATTATTATTATTCCTGTGCTCTTCTGTTTTGTTGATTGGCAACTGTTACATATCAAAATTTGTGCCCATTTTTATGGCGTTTTGTGCAAATCGTATGAAAAGGCGCCAAAACCTAACATACATTTTTGGCAGATTCTTTTTGTAAACTTTAGGAATAAATTAAGAAATAATTTTAAGTATATATAAATATGTAACCCATTCTCTATAGTGCCCACATTGTTCATACTTTATTTTCAATTTTTTAACCCTTTGGTGCTAAGGGTTATGTGGTAGCACATGAGACTGGTAGGTTAAAACGCCACTAGTTACATACTAGTTTTGGAAAATTGATCCGATTCGTAGAAGCTTCACCAAATTTTTCACAAGATTAGATCCTGTTCTGTACTGAGGTTACTCCAATTTACTCCTGGAAATTGAAATATGACCTTCTAGTCCTCGAAAACAGAGTATTTATGAAAAGCTCCAATCTCATTTAATAAAATTTTTAAAATTTCCCCTTAAAATAAAATCATTTTTTGTGCACAACCTTTAATAGATGACCCGCACTGAGTCTTCGCTGTGGACATTTTAGGGCCACATTTATCAGGGCTTGTACACCTGAGATATGGCACACAAGCCCAAATGGGCGTGTAGGGGTGAGAAGAGGGGGCGCGGCCATCGGCAAAGTGGCCTGAGGGCCCTCCCAGATGTGGTCCCATAAAAGAAGGTCCTCAAATCTTAATCTCTTAGTGATTCGAACATCATAAAGATAACTTTTTACCACTGGCTTTGCAGCTTTTCTGCTGCTTTTGCTCTTATCGCTGCATCGACTCCTCACTGTAGGGGCTCATTCACAAGGCTGTGTGCTCGCCCGGACCACCGGATCCTGAGGAGGTGGGAGGGATGAGCACTAATCATCCCTCCTCCCACCATAGGCAGATCTGACATATCTGGCAAAGTATAGGACAAGTATATCCATATGTTATACATTGTAGGGTGTCCTAGTGATCGAATTCTGAAAGATGGGACCCCCTTTAGTCCTACAGAAGTAGCAGCCATAGCAGCTGCTATGGGGCCCACAGTGTCAAGGGGGCCCAACATCTGGGGTATTGGGTGTGCATATACTGGATATGCGTGTGTATATACTGGGGCTTACTACTAAGGGTCTCTTGCTGCACTTTCGTCGGACTGTGCACCTTTTTCGGGATTGCACGGCTTGGACAGGTATTTAACAGGTGTCTGCACTGGGATTGTGTTGCATGTGATTGTTTTTTGGCACAGCTGCGCTGCTTCCATGCGACTCGGGTAAGGGGGCGATCCGACAGTTTCGGACTGAGCGCGGGATTTAACTTTCAAATTGTGTCCCAAGACCAAGCACTTACATGCACCAGGAAGAAGAAGGTGAACTCCGTCGGACCTGAGCGGGGAAGTGACACATGCAGGATATCGGGCGCACAATCTTAGTGAATCGCCACACAGTGCATTATAGATGGACAATTTTTTGGGTAACTCGAGCAAACGGGTAAGTAAATGTGCCCCACTATATGTGTGTACATATGCTTTATGTCTGTATACAGTGATGTGTATGTAAATGGTGTGTATACACTGTATGTATGTATGTTTATACGGTATATAAATGATGATTGTAACTCACGTGTGAGTATACGGATTTTTATAACTTTTTTAAGCGGGTCCCATTTAAGAAGTCTGCTATGGGGCCCAGCCTTTCCTAGCTACGCCCCTGCTTGATTCCTCTGTGCTGTGCCCGTGGGCGCCTTGTGGCTCTGTGCTACATAGTTGGGCCAATTGTCCTTTTAGGAGCCGGTGTCGGCCATATTGGAAAAGAAATGTCCAAATTATATCAAAATATATACATTTTTAAAATTTAACTTTATCCTAATGATTTCTTCCATGGGATTGCTGCGTGAAGTAAAGCGCATGGTTATCCTATGGTTATAGTGACTATAATACGAGTCCTTTGAGGATATTTTGTGTGTTGTCTCGGGCAGAACCCATGAATCTTTCTAATACACCTTATATTGGATTATTTTTCTGCTCTTTTGTCTGAATCCAACATCCTTGAAAAACTCAGCCTGAACTTATTTTGTTCCGTGTCACGCGTGTTGCGTCTTCCTTCCTAGACCGATATTACGGCACACGCCATCTGCTTCGCCGGACTCGCCCCGCATCAAATTAAAGGTGACAAGTGCTGTGAAATAGTATTAATTTCGCCGCCTCCTTTCAGTGTAGTCATTTTCTTTTCATAGATGGAAAAAAATAAAATCTCGCATTTCACAAACCAGGAAAAAAACATCAGGTGAAGCGTCGCAGCCGCGGAGATGTTAAGGGACAATCAACGGATTTGACGTTTTATCATTTCTTTGCTATTTGCCTGAAGATTTCTTTCATAACAAAGCATCAAGTGCGATGGCTGCGAATCAGGAGGTGGAACAAGAAGCCATATTTACTACAGCGTGGAAGCACTCCCATGTCAGGGGGGTAATATGAGGATATGAGTATGTGTACGATTACTCACAGAGCAGCCAATGCCGTGATTCAGGGGTCTACATGGTCCAATGGCACGAAAAATGGCCGTATAGATTATACCAGAATAGGAAAAAATGGGAAACAGCACCACCCTTGACTTACTGGGCTATGTCAGCATTGCAGCTCAGCCCTCTTCAAATGAATAAGGCTAATTTCGGACACTGCAAAAAACAACAAGAGACCCATATTTTTTACCCCTCTTTAAAAAAAAGTCTCTCCTGGACATAATTTGTTAAGTTTATTTTATTAATGCATCTTTCTAGTGGTTGGAAGTCCTTTTTCTGATGAAAAGCTCCAGAACCACTGTGTTGTCCATAATGGGCAATGGGTTTTGGACCAGCAGTGTCATCATCATCCTTTTGGTTTTGACTCTTTAACCCTGGTGAAAGGTTGGGTCATAATATGCTGTTTTGGAGCACCAGGGGTAAGGAAAAGAATAGCCAAAAAATAGGGCAAAATGAAATAATTCAGGAAACCCGATGGAAATGCGGCCGCGGGACCCTTAGTAAATGTGCTCTAATGCTGACATAAATACCCGAGTGGCTGTATTTGGTACTGTAGCTCAGAAATTTCAATGGGGCACATTTACTTACCCGGTCCATTCGCGATCCAGCGGCGTGTTCTCTGCGATGGATTCGGGTCTTCTGGCGATTCACTAAGGCAGTTCCTCCGAAGTCCACCAGATGTCGCTGCTGCGCTGAAGTCCGCCGTGGTTCGCCGGAGGGCACAATCCTATACTTGGTGAAGGTAAGCGTGTGTCGCGCTTTTTTAATATGGCGGTTTCTTTGAATCCGTCGGGTTTTCGTTCGGCCACGCCCCCCGATTTCCGTCGCGTGCATGCCGGTGCCGATGCACCACAATCCGATCGCGTGCGCCAAAAACCCGGAGCAATACAGGGAAAATCGTTGCAAAAATTTGCGTAACCCGCCGGTAAAACGCGATTCGGCCCCTTAGTAAATGACCCCCAGTTTGTATGGGGCCCAACTGGAATACTGAGAATAACCACTGGCATGACTGAGGCGCTGTACCCTGTAACTAAGGAAGGGGCTGTTGCCCCTAGCTTCTATTGAACGCTACTTAAATATTTTTGGGGTATCCAGTATTATATTTATTTTTCTGTTAACAGTAGAAATTGAGGCAGAGCAAAGCCAGAAAACTAAGTCTAAATTTATTTCGTCTTTAACATTTCATTTTTCCAGGATCGGGTCCGCACGGACACACATACGCCAGGTTTCTAGGGTAACACATAATTATGTTGATTGGCCTAATTAGAATGTTAATACTAAAGCTACTTACATGCAAATGATCTGCAGGACGTCGGATGCACATTCCCGTCTCCATCGCACATGCCAATGGGGTGCGAAGTGTTTAACCCTCTAATCGCCTGCGTCCTCTCATGTAATAATAATGTAAGGGTAAAGACCTCCTGGTTCCCTCCAGCAGCGGCCACTTCCGCGTCCTCCATATTTATGAGCGCCTCAGGCAATCTGCTGATCTGTTACTGATCTGTGGAAGTAGGAGAAAATGAATCTTAAAGGGATTTTTGCTTATCATGCTTCACCATGTCTTGCCCCTTGTCATGTCTCCAAAATGCTGGCAGGGATTAGCTATACTACATCCCTACACTTCTGTCACACAGCCTCCACTTAAGTGGAAAATTTTAATTGCATTTTAATAGATTAGATCTGAAGTATTAAGAAAGCGATATTCCCGTAAGCAATGGTAGGAAAGGCAGCATCATACATACAGCCATATTGCTAGTAGGCTCTCACCTGCTTCTGCTGCTAGCCATGATAATGTTATAACGGCTTCCTGTAGCCACCACTAGGGGGAGCTCTTTAGCTAACTCTTTCAAAGTCTATGTTTAAGTATATTATTCCGGTAGGTTCTAGTTCTGCAGAATTCTGCAGAGTTATCCTGACCTGCGGCCACATTCCCAGCTCAGAGAGGCAGCAAGATGTAAATCATTGCTCTGCAGAAGGTTTAGTCATTTATATCTTGCTGCCTCTCTGAGCTGGGGGTGTTGTCACAGGAGCGAGTTGGAGTGATGGATGGTTAAATCAATTAGCTCCGGGGGCAAAGTCCAGGCACTCCATTTAAACACACCTGTAACTTCACTCAGGGCATCGTAGTCTTCTGGCTATAAAACTTTACTGTGCTTGCTTTGATTGTACCTTTGAACTATTCTACTGTTTTACAATTTTGTAACTTACCACCATCTTGGTTTTTGACCCAGCTTTTCTGATCTCTGTAGTTTGTTTTTCTTGTCTTTTCTGTGCACACACCCTTGCTATGGACCACTGCTAGTTTAGTGCAGGGCTGGCAAGTAGGCAGGGACAGAGGTTATCGAAAGCACAAGGCATTCACTTCTTTAGTGTCTTGACAATTATTGTATTTGCATAATATAACTACTCTAAATCATCTCTGCTTATAACCCCGTGTTACCAGATGAGAATTTGACCCATTGCTTTATGATTTTGTCATATCAGTGTTGACAGTATCAGATTTTGTAAGGACACCCCTCTCTAACATGGGGAATGGTAATGACCAATGTTTGGATGCTCAATTTTTCCAACACCACAGGAAGCCCTAGGATATGACCACTTTCTGAGGTCGGACAGGAATGGTCTTTCCTAGTGTTTCCTGTGGTGTCCTTGCATTTGATTGTATCATGGATGAGAAGTGGCAGTCACTTGATATGGAGATGTTTATGTCTCCCGAGGAGTCCCTTTACATTCTTTGCTTAAGTATGTCTATGACTCAATGGTAAGGTTTTTATAAGTTTAAGGATGTTTTTCAAAAAATACCTTAGAATCCTCCACCAAACCCAATTGACTTATTACAATAGTTCCCAGTCTGGACACAATGGGGGTCATTTACTAAGGACCCGAATCGCATTTTTACGGCAGGTTACCCTTAATTTTTCTGTTTTGCGCCGTTTTTTCCTGAATTGCCCAGGGTTTTTGGCGCACGCGATCTGATTGTGTCGCATCGGCACCGGCATGCACGCGACGGAAATCGGGGGGGCGTGGCCGTACGAAAACCCAACGGATTCAGAAAAACCGCAGCATTTAAAAAAAAAAAGTGTCAATTGACACGCTCTTACCTGCACCCGGGCCGGCTTTGGTGATCAAATAATGTGCTCAAGTATGTGCTCAGCGGTGAACGACATGGCGCTGATGGCTCTTCTAACCATAGCGCGAGAAAATAAATACGCCGTTTCATCTTTCTCCCCGTCCTCCGCGCGCAGAGTGAATGAACTCCGTTACTTCCCGCTACAGATTTCATTAGAGATATTAAGACTCCATTGTCGACGTTATAATAACATGGGGGGAAGTTCGCAGTCGTAACGATAATCCGCCGGCGTCATCTTTCTGTATCCAAATGACATGAAAGTGAGTAATTTTCACCTGCAGTCGAGATGACAGCGTGAAGGTTAAACGCGGCGCACAATGTCTTCTCTCATCCAGAATTAGCCGTCTTGTGCCGAGGTGACGACTCGGAGACATTGTAATGTAACGTGTGTCAGGGAAGGTAAGAGCCACTTAGGAGGACGATGGCTTCATACAATGTATAATCTCTGCCTCTAATGTAAAGCATGGTGTATTTCTGCACTTCGCTTCTGTTAATCCATGCTTTCATACTCCAGAAACCTACAAATGAAAAATAATCTGGGGTTTTGCAGATCCCCCCCCCCAAAAAAAAGTATAGTTTAGTATTGTAGTTTGGCGGCACTGTGGCTCAGTGATTAGTATTACAGCCTTGCAGCACTGGGGACCTGGGTTCAAGTCCCACCAAGGTCAACACCTACAAAGTGTTTATATATTCTCTCTGTGTTTGCATGGGTTTCCTCTGAGTCCTCTGGTTTCCTCCCACACTCAAAAAACATACTGGTAGGTTGATTAGATTGTGAGCCCCATTGGGGACAGGGACTGATTTGGCAAATTCTGTGCAGCGCTGCCTAATCAGTGTGCGCTATATAAATAAAGAGAAGAGAGCCCGAAGAGACGTTTAGGAAGGCGCTTGGTGCAATCAGCAAACACAGAGTTCCAGGGCTTGAAGGAATCTCTTTTTTATTTCTACTTTAAAAGTAGGTGATAAAATAAAAGTATACAAACGTAATAAAATACAATGAAATAAAATGTGACGCGTTTCAGCCCCGATCTGGGGCTTTCATCAGGCATGGTGTGGGGTGACATCAAACGGTCTTATATCTTGCCCTGTTAGGGAGAACGACCCGGAAGTGATCGTGGTCACGTGACTTACCGGGGGTCAAAGTTTGGGGTTTTTCCGTTCATGTACGGGACCCTTTTGTTCTGTTGATAAAAGGTACATTTATCTGTGCGAATCTGTAGCATATATACATAGCTTACTTCACAAGGTATAATAAATAGAGTTTAAAAACAAGGTTTGAAAGCCAATACATTATAAAAATAGCATCGGTGTAGGAACAATGGAACAACAAGGAAACACATGGATCTATGTGGTAACGGCTGAGTGTGGGTGCTATGGAAACAGGGACTACGGAAAGCGGCAGAGGACAATTTTAGAAGAAGCAAAAATCGGCCCGGAACAGGACTCGGACTCGGACAAGTGATGTATCAAGGAAGGGTATGTGGGATTATGACACATCTAGAGATAGTTAATTTGAACTTAAACTAGAAAGGATGGGTCTTGATCTTTTACAAAGGCAAGCCACAGATAGTCAACGGATGTTAGTCAACTCAGTAAATAGATACGCACAATGATCACGTATCTCCTGGTGGAAAAAATGATTATTACGGATGGGGAGCTGAAAGGAGGGGAGGGGGGGGAAGTGTGTTGAAGATCTTAGATGGATTCAATAACTTCGTTGAGTCCGTGTGGGCTTAAGGTCTCAAGTTTGTATATCCAATATGACTCTCTTCGATTGAGCATTTTGATTCGATCGGGGACTTTTTCTGATATTTCCTCGATCGGGGTAACTCTTATGCAGCTAAAGTCGCCTCCATGTACCTGTGTGATATGTTTGGAGAGGCTTTGTTTTAAAAAACCTATTTTGGTTTTGTGTCTGTGTCCATTTATTCTCATCCGCAACGATTGAATGGTGCGGCCAACATATTGTTGGCCGCATGAACAGTCAACAAGATATATGACGAAGCTGGATGAGCAGGAGAGAATGTTTTTGATTTTAAATATCTCTCCAGTTTTCCTGGAAATGAATGTGTTGACGCCACTGTTGATGGTATCGCAGCAAAGACATAATTTATGTCTACATTTGATTACTCTGGGAATCTCAGGGTTTATGGTCTGCGTGGTGGATTTTGTGATGTTTTTGCTTCTTAGTCTGCTGGGTGCAATCAGGTTCTTAATGGTCGTGGCTTTCCTGAACGTGATTGTTGGTTGTTTTGGCAGTATGTTCTGTAGAACAGGGTCTTTTCTTAGGATTCCCCAATGTTTCGTTAGACATGCCCTGATTTTAGTGTTACCTCTATCAAAGGTGGTGATAAAGTTGAGGGGGCGTTTTGCATCTTTTTCTAATCCCTTGTGCACCTTTGTACTTTCTAAGCATTCTTTCTGTGTTTTGTTGGCATATTTATGGTATGCTTGTTCCACTAATTCTTTGGGGTATTTTTTCTCTTGAAACCTTTTTTTCAATATGGAGGATTGTTTTACATAGTCCTTCTGATAAGTGCAGTTCTTACGGATCCTATGGAACTGGCTGAACGGAACATTCCGCAGCCATTTTGCGTAATGTGCACTATGGAATTCCAAGAAACTATTGCCATCTACACTCTTAAAATGGGTGATAGAAATAATTCTCTCACTTTCTTTCTTCAATTCCAGATCTAAAAACACTATTTTCTCTCTACTGAGATTCATGGTAAAATTGAGACCCCATTCATTCTTATTAAGTTCTCCAACGAAATCTCTTGCCTCAGCCTCATTACCTTGCCAAATGAAGAACAAATCGTCGATGTAACGACGAAAGTATACGATGTTCTTTAACCAAAATGTTGATTTATAAATGAAGAGGGATTCAAAGTGCCCCATAAATAAATTTGCGTAGCTGGGGGCCGCTCGGGTCCCCATAGCCGTTCCCCGGCATTGATGGTAAATTCTATCTTGGAATTCAAACGCATTATGTTTGAGAACGAATTCCATTCCTGCTGTCAGGAATTCCACTTGTTTGGGGGGTAGGGTGGTATGTTTTGACAAATACCATTGCATGGATTGCAGACCTAGGTGGTGAGGTATATTAGAATAGAGAGACGAGATGTCTAGTGTCAGAAAAAGGTATGTGTCTTTCCACCTGAAATTTTCTAAATCTTGGATGAGGCTGCTAGAATCGCGGAGATACGAGGGGAGCTTTGTGACTATTGGCTGTAAGAATAGGTCGACGTAGTGCGACAGATTACATGTTAGGGAACCAATTCCAGATATAATTGGACGGCCCGGTGGTTTTTCCTGATCTTTGTGTATTTTTGGTAAGTGGTAAAATGTAGGTAAAGGTGGATGTGTTACGGATAAAAATCCTTTTTCTTTTTTATTTATTATCTTGGATTCGAAGGCGGGGTCAAAGTTTGGGGTTTTTCCGTTCATGTACGGGACCCTTTTGTTCTGTTGATAAAAGGTACATTTATCTGTGCGAATCTGTAGCATATATACATAGCTTACTTCACAAGGTATAATAAATAGAGTTTAAAAACAAGGTTTGAAAGCCAATACATTATAAAAATAGCATCGGTGTAGGAACAATGGAACAACAAGGAAACACATGGATCTATGTGGTAACGGCTGAGTGTGGGTGCTATGGAAACAGGGACTACGGAAAGCGGCAGAGGACAATTTTAGAAGAAGCAAAAATCGGCCCGGAACAGGACTCGGACTCGGACAAGTGATGTATCAAGGAAGGGTATGTGGGATTGTGACACATCTAGAGATAGTTAATTTGAACTTAAACTAGAAAGGATGGGTCTTGATCTTTTACAAAGGCAAGCCACAGATAGTCAACGGATGTTAGTCAACTCAGTAAATAGATACGCACAATGATCACGTATCTCCTGGTGGAAAAAATGATTATTACGGATGGGGAGCTGAAAGGAGGGGAGGGGGGGGGAAGTGTGTTGAAGATCTTAGATGGATTCAATAACTTCGTTGAGTCCGTGTGGGCTTAAGGTCTCAAGTTTGTATATCCAATATGACTCTCTTCGATTGAGCATTTTGATTCGATCGGGGACTTTTTCTGATATTTCCTCGATCGGGGTAACTCTTATGCAGCTAAAGTCGCCTCCATGTACCTGTGTGATATGTTTGGAGAGGCTTTGTTTTAAAAAACCTATTTTGGTTTTGTGTCTGTGTCCATTTATTCTCATCCGCAACGATTGAATGGTGCGGCCAACATATTGTTGGCCGCATGAACAGTCAACAAGATATATGACGAAGCTGGATGAGCAGGAGAGAATGTTTTTGATTTTAAATATCTCTCCAGTTTTCCTGGAAATGAATGTGTTGACGCCACTGTTGATGGTATCGCAGCAAAGACATAATTTATGTCTACATTTGATTACTCTGGGAATCTCAGGGTTTATGGTCTGCGTGGTGGATTTTGTGATGTTTTTGCTTCTTAGTCTGCTGGGTGCAATCAGGTTCTTAATGGTCGTGGCTTTCCTGAACGTGATTATTGGTTGTTTTGGCAGTATGTTCTGTAGAACAGGGTCTTTTCTTAGGATTCCCCAATGTTTCGTTAGACATGCCCTGATTTTAGTGTTACCTCTATCAAAGGTGGTGATAAAGTTGAGGGGGCGTTTTGCATCTTTTTCTAATCCCTTGTGCACCTTTGTACTTTCTAAGCATTCTTTCTGTGTTTTGTTGGCATATTTATGGTATGCTTGTTCCACTAATTCTTTGGGGTATTTTTTCTCTTGAAACCTTTTTTTCAATATGGAGGATTGTTTTACATAGTCCTTCTGATAAGTGCAGTTCTTACGGATCCTATGGAACTGGCTGAACGGAACATTCCGCAGCCATTTTGCGTAATGTGCACTATGGAATTCCAAGAAACTATTGCTATCTACACTCTTAAAATGGGTGATAGAAATAATTCTCTCACTTTCTTTCTTCAATTCCAGATCTAAAAACACTATTTTCTCTCTACTGAGATTCATGGAAAAAATTGAGACCCCATTCATTCTTATTAAGTTCTCCAACGAAATCTCTTGCCTCAGCCTCATTACCTTGCCAAATGAAGAACAAATCGTCGATGTAACGATGAAAGTATACGATGTTCTTTAACCAAAATGTTGATTTATAAATGAAGAGGGATTCAAAGTGCCCCATAAATAAATTTGCGTAGCTGGGGGCCGCTCGGGTCCCCATAGCCATTCCCCGGCATTGATGGTAAATTCTATCTTGGAATTCAAACGCATTATGTTTGAGAACGAATTCCATTCCTGCTGTCAGGAATTCCACTTGTTTGGGGGGTAGGGTGGTATGTTTTGACAAATACCATTGCATGGATTGCAGACCTAGGTGGTGAGGTATATTAGAATAGAGAGACGAGATGTCTAGTGTCAGAAAAAGGTATGTGTCTTTCCACCTGAAATTTTCTAAATCTTGGATGAGGCTGCTAGAATCGCGGAGATACGAGGGGAGCTTTGTGACTATTGGCTGTAAGAATAGGTCGACGTAGTGCGACAGATTACATGTTAGGGAACCAATTCCAGATATAATTGGACGGCCCGGTGGTTTTTCCTGATCTTTGTGTATTTTTGGTAAGTGGTAAAATGTAGGTAAAGGTGGGTGTGTTACGGATAAAAATCCTTTTTCTTTTTTATTTATTATCTTGGATTCGAAGGCTTCTTTGATGAGAGTATTGTATTTCTTTTCAAAGGAGGGATAAGGATTTTTCTTTAGTAGGCTATAGTAGTTGGTGTCTCCTAGTATATTGTATGCTTCTTTCAGATAGTCTGCCCTATTCTGTATCACCACTCCCCCCCCTTTGTCCGCGGCACGAATTGTGATCTCCAGGTTGGAGCTCAGTGTCTTTAAGGCCTCAATTTCCCCCTTTGTTAAGTTGTTACTAGTACTCTGAAAGGATTTAATATTTTTGAAATCGTTGGCTACTAGCGAAAAAAACGTCTCTATATGATGACCTCTTTGGGAAATTGGATTGAAAGTTGATTTCCTGCTCACACTTTGATGAGTGTAAGGATCGAGATTTAATTCGTCTTCCATATGGTTTTTTATTTTTTGGAGGTGTGGAAATATCTTTGTTGTGTTAGTTTTTTTATAAATATATTTAGATCAATAAAGAGCTGAAAATCGTCTGTGGTTTTGTCTGGACAAAAATTAAGTCCTCTTGATAATACTGATTTTTCATCATGGGACAATAAATGGTTGGATAGATTGAAAATTTTTACTGTTTCTCCGATGTTGGACTTATTATTTGGGAGGGTGTTGGATGTTGTATCAGTGCAGATTTTCTGGTCCTTTTCCCCTTTTCTATGTTTCCTCCCGCCCCTGCATCCTCTATACTTCTTTTTCTTTTTGTTGTTTTTGGTGTATCTAGGGGTATAAAATATTTCAGAATTTTGTTCTGATGTGGCATCCTTTTTATAGGTGTCGTTGATTGTCTTATTTGCGTGGGGGTGGAACGGATGCTGGGGTCTAAGGGGGGTTGTAATGGAGTACTTGGGCGGGTAGGTCCTAATCCTAAAAAAGAGGAATTGCTGATGGGTGAAGAAATGTCACTAACAGATGGAAGTTCTTCAGCTTCTATGTTTTCTCTGGAATCATGATGGGATGAGAGGGAACCCGTGTGGTCATAGACAGACAAACCGGACAAATTTATTTGTGAGTTGTCATTAGTGTTGGTCTGTGTTGAAACCCTGAATGGAAGGTTTATGTTAGCTATATAATCCGCGTCCTCCCTGTTGTCTGGGGGGATAGGGGCGACGATGTGGGTAGTCTGATTTGAGCTTATGTTTGGTCCGTAGCCAGAACGGGGTACTGATCGAAGGTTGGTTGTTGAGTACTTGAGGAGCTGGTGTTGGGTGTTTGTAACCAAGGTATGTGCAGGATGTGTATGTTGGGTTATGAGTTTAGGTAATGTTGCATGTGGTTTGAAGCTCGAGTTATGGAAGGTTCTCCCATTGTCCCATTGTACTGGAGCACCCGGTTTGATGCTTGGTCTTTTGGGGGGAGGAGAATTTATCTGACGTGTTTGGTGCGTTCTATTGGAGGAAACCCCTCTGTATTTGGGGCGTTGGGTTTGTTTTTGATGATTGTTGTCTCTATTGTTGGTGATTTGGCCGTGTAATGCATCTCTCTGCGTTAGTTTTCTGATTTTTCTTTCAGAGATTTCTTTTTCTAGGGTCAGTAGCCTATCCTGAATGTTCTGGTTGATCTTGGCGAACTCAGGGTGTTTTTCGAAGGTGTGCAATTTCTCGCTTATACTGACTATTTTGTCCGCTAATTGTGAACATTCTGCAGACCTCTTATTTATTACACGGGATACTAGGCTTTTGGAAAAGTTCAATAGGTGTTTTTCCCATTCATCTGTAAATCTAATATCATCTGGAAAGGCAGAGGGGATATTGATTCTGAGGCCCCTTGGTAAAATATTTTTCTGTAAATATATTTCTAGAAACATAATGTCCATACTGTGTAAAAGTTCTTTTCTACTGAGATTTTCAAAGTCTTTGAACAATGATAACATCTGGTTGAAATTCCACCAACCTTCGTTGTTCATAGTAACCGGTTGGTTGTTGGTCTGGAAGTCTACGTTGTTTTCATTCAGGAGTCTTGTGAGTCTATTTTTCCTGCTTTGAATCCGTTCTTTGAAGTATTCCATTGGTGCAGTTGCAGCCTCTTTTTCTCTCTTGCTCACAAACCAACGATCGGGTCTCGTGGTATGTGTAAATGGATGCAGTAGAAACCTGGGATCGAGGGACTGTGGGGCAAAGCTCCAAGTCCCAACGAATGGTAAAGAGAAGATGCAGAGGAAGAGAAAAAAAAAAGCGCAGCTGTCGTGTGATACCGTAAAATATAGATGGAGAAGAGTAAGGCCAAACTCTCACCTTGTGGAGGGTGGTATGGGCATATAGAAAAGTTGCTACCAGCAGTAATCACTATATACAGCCCCCCAGTAATCACTATATACAGCCCCCCAGTAATCACTATATATAGCTCCCCAGTAATCACTATATACAGCCCCCAGTAATCACTATATATAGCTCCCCCAGTAATCACTATATACAGCCCCCCAGTAATCACTATATACAGCTCCCAGTATTCACTATATACAGTTCTCAGCAACCACTATATACAGCTCACAGTATTCACTATGTACACCTCCCCCAGTAATCACTATATACAGCTCCCCAGTAATCACAATATACAGCTCATCCAGCAATCACTATATACAGCTCATCCAGCAATCACTATATACAGCCACCAGCAATCACTATATATAGCCTCCTAGTAATCACTATATACAGCTCCCCCAGCAATCACTATATCAAGCTCCCAATAATCACTATATAAAGCTCCCCCCGCAACCTCTATATACAATTCCCCTAGTAATCACTATATACAGCTCCCAGTATTCACTATATACAGACCCCAGAAATCACTATATACAGCTGCCTCAGCAACCTCTATACACAGCTGGAAGCAACCACTATATACAGCTCCCAGTATTCACTATATACAGCTCCCCCTGCAATCACTATATACAGCCACCAGTAATCACTATATACAGGTCCCACAGCAATCACCATATACAGTGCCCAGCGATCACTATATACAGCTCCCCCAGTAATCACTATATACATCTCCCAGTAATCACTATATACAGCTCCCCCAGCAATCGCCATATACAGCTCCCCCAGCAATCACTATATACAGCTCCCCCCAGCAATCACTATATACAGCTCCCAGCAATCACTATATACAGCTCCCCCAGCAACCTCTATAAACAGTGCCCAGCAATAACTTTACACAGGTCCCTAAGCAATCACCATATACAGTGCCCAGCGATCACTTTATACAGCTCCCCCAGCAATCACTATATACAGCTCCCCCAGCAATCACTATATACAGCCCCCAGCAATCACTATATATAGCCTCCTATTAATCACTATATACAGCTCCCAGTAATCACTATATACAGCTCCCTCACAAATCCCCATATAGAGCTCCCAGTAATCACTATAAACAGCCTCCCCGGCAATCACTGTTTACAGCTCCCAGTAATCGCTATATACAGCTCCCAGTAATCACTATATACAGCCCCCCAGTAATCACTATATACAGCTCCCCCAGCAATCACTATATACAGCTCCCACAGCAATCACTATATACAGCTGCCAGCAACCAGCCATATACAGCTTCCACTCAGAGTATGCCCCCACTCAGTAACTTCCCCTCTATTACTATATCCACCCCTCCTCTCATATTGTGGCCCCTCACCTCCCTCCTGCTGCTGTACAATGAAAAAAGCCAATACATACGCAACGATTGAATGGTGCGGCCAACATATTGTTGGCCGCATGAACAATCAACAAGATACATGACGAAGCTGGATGAGCAGGAGAGAATGTTTTTGATTTTAAATATCTCTCCACTGCACTGATACAACATCCAACACCCTCCCAAATAATAAGTCCAACATCGGAGAAACAGTAAAAATTTTCAATCTATCCAACCATTTATTGTCCCATGATGAAAAATCAGTATTATCAAGAGGACTTAATTTTTGTCCAGACAAAACCACAGATGATTTTCAGCTCTTTATTGATCTAAATATATTTATAAAAAAACTAACACAACAAAGATATTTCCACACCTCCAAAAAAATAAAAAACCATATGGAAGACGAATTAAATCTCAATTAAATTAAATCACATCAAAGTGTGAGCAGGAAATCAACTTTCAATCCAATTTCCCAAAGAGGTCATCATATAGAGACGTTTTTTTCGCTAGTAGCCAACGATTTCAAAAATATTAAATCCTTTCAGAGTACTAGTAACAACTTAACAAAGGGGGAAATTGAGGCCCTAAAGACACTGAGCTCCAACCTGGAGATCACAATTCGTGCCGCGGACAAAGGGGGGGGGAGTGGTGATACAGAATAGGGCAGACTATCTGAAAGAAGCATACAATATACTAGGAGACACCAACTACTATAGCCTACTAAAGAAAAATCCTTATCCCTCCTTTGAAAAGAAATACAATACTCTCATCAAAGAAGCCTTCGAATCCAAGATAATAAATAAAAAAGAAAAAGGATTTTTATCCGTAACACACCCACCTTTACCTACATTTTACCACTTACCAAAAATACACAAAGATCAGGAAAAACCACCGGGCCGTCCAATTATATCTGGAATTGGTTCCCTAACATGTAATCTGTCGCACTACGTCGACCTATTCTTACAGCCAATAGTCACAAAGCTCTCCTCGTATCTCCGCGATTCTAGCAGCCTCATCCAAGATTTAGAAAATTTCAGGTGGAAAGACACATACCTTTTTCTGACACTAGACATCTCGTCTCTCTATTCTAATATACCTCACCACCTAGGTCTGCAATCCATGCAATGGTATTTGTCAAAACATACCACCCTACCCCCCAAACAAGTGGAATTCCTGACAGCAGGAATGGAATTCGTTCTCAAACATAATGCGTTTGAATTCCAAGATAGAATTTACCATCAATGCCGGGGAACGGCTATGGGGACCCGAGCGGCCCCCAGCTAAGAACTTCCAAAATATATATTTTTAAGTCAGACGAGTAGTTGGAATATTTGTCAAGATGGTAAGTAAGAGCTATGGCGGCTAATGAATGAGGTATGCTGGTGTATAAAGCCTCTATATCGCAAGTGAGCCATGAGTGATGAGGTTGCCACTTGGTTTGTTGTAGGACTTGGAGTATATGTTTGCCACTATCACTTTTCTCCACCTTGCTAACCAACCAACAATATATTTAAATAAAGTAGTGAAGGATGAGGATCGCACTCCAGCTTCTTAGTATTTAAAAGACTTCAAACTTTATTCTTACATGGATACAGCAGTTACAATGAAATGCTTAATCTGACGCGTTTCTGACCTTAGCGGTCCTTAGTCATAGATGCTCATGGAAGTAATATACGCATTCATGTGATTTTGCAGTCCCTCTGAAAAAGTCGAACTATACTACTGACTTATGGTCTCGATGTTGCAATACTTAAAACAAAAATACACACACCACCAAACTATCTCTAGAGCAGGTCTGTAACTAGGTGATCACAGATCACCACCACTTGGACAACCTAGTTATATTGCACAGGTTTAGAAAGACATGGTTGTTTTTTTCCAGATTTTTGTCCATTATTGCAGTTCAGTGAAATGAATGGGGCTTAGCTGTAATACCACACATATCCTGCAGAGAACTGTGGCAGTATTTTCTTGACTCCTATAAAACCTTTTAAGCCTTGTCAAGGTGCTCTCGAGAGTGGGAGGAGCCAAGGACAAGATGTCTGGCACACAGATCGGCAACTGATTTGGTTCAGTTACTCCGTAGACTGATTCATTCTCATGCCTAAGTCATGACATGCCACGTAATATCACACGAGACGTCGCAGGTTATCAGAATTTCATTTAGGTAGATTTTGGTACCTTACAGCGTTAATCTTCTTGGCTCTGAGGTAGTGATAATTCTGACAAAACTTGCCAGTAACTCGCCTACCTCATGCCTGGCTGCGCCCTGCTTAGTTCTGTCAGGCGTGATGTCAGGATTCCTGGCTACGCTTATGAGTCTCCGCCGCAGCAGAAATTCTTGTGCAGCTGCGGGGAAAGACAGCTGGATGAGGAGAGCGATCCGGTAATAGGTTGTATAGGGAAAATGTTTGGATATGTTTGCATTGACTCAGCGTGCAAAGCCAATTTGCTCAAATATTGTACGTTTTTTCAATTTTTAGCATTTTTGTAAAAAAATATAAATTCTAGAGCAGTCTTTTTAGAAATGTAAAAATGACACAATTTTTACCAAAAAAACCCCCAATGAATTCTTGATTATGGGACCTAAATGAATCCAAGGTTTGTAATGGCTCGCTGTTTTTGAGAATGGGGGTCCTGTGTGCCCTGTATGAACAAAACAGAAGGTCAAGAATCCTCCTTGCTGATACTTTCATCCTTCGTGTGCTGCTAGAGACAACCAATTGCATGACTTGGCGGTTCCGGAAAAAAATCCAATGACAAGGACCCCTGTTCACATTATCAATGGGCGTTTCTGTGGTTCACCCTCCCCAAAAATATATCCCCTTTAAGAGTCACCATTTTCATTGGATTTAGATGCCAACCTTTAATAAGAATTGTTGGGGCCCACTGCTTAGCTATACAGACTGACTGCTGATTTTGGTGCCTTCTGATTGTCCTCCACCTCTTGCCAACTTGGGGCACAGGTCACTCCACTCCTTTTCTAGGCAAATTTCTACCTCTAAAGTCCATGATCATTTGAGACCTCTATGTCATGGGATTTCATCATGGGCTACATTTAGAAATCTAAAATGTAGAGGGTAAGGGTAAAGACAAATATTCATCTTCTAGGACAGTGGTGGCGAACCTATGGCACGGGTGCCAGAGGCGGCACTCAGAGCCATTTCTGTGGGCACCCGGGCCATCGCCCCAGCACACCAGACCAGACTCAAACAATCCTCCTGCAGTTCCAAGAATCTTAAAAGATGCTGCTTTCAGTCATATTTTGATACTGACTTCGCTACTTGGGACTGTAGGAAGAGGGAGAATGAGTAGACAGGGTCGAATTATTTTTGGAGGACCTCCTGCTGGCCCCACGATTCTCTGTGTACAGAAGGAAACTGGAAAGAAGCTACAATGATGCAAATTTTCCATCTTTCTACTGTGTTAGTGTCCTCAGGAGGCCAATATTATTGAACTTTGTTGAACAGGGAGCAATAAGTTTCTGCTTTAATATTTGGTTGGCACCTCGCGATAAATGAGGGGGGTTGGGGGTTGCAGGTTGGGCACTCGGCCTCTAAAAGGTTCGCCATCACTGTTCTAGGACAAGCTTTTTACCATACTCAAGAACTACTGTAGAAATGGAGTCTTGAACAATTTTAAGTCTCATCATTGGGGTAAAAGAGGCAAGGAGAAGTTTCAGTAGACCCTTTAAGGCATTTTCCATTGTGGAATTCTACACCAAGGAATTCTTATTGGTTTGGCATCTCTCTTTCTGGAGGACCTCTTACACAGACACCCTAGTTATTTCAATGTGTTTTGTGTAATACTTCAGTTTTCCTGTGGGGGCGCTACAGAGAAACTAAACACTTCATCCTAAGTTTTTCCAAGATTACAGCTGATCACTGGGGGTCTTTTTAGGATAAGCTTATTGATAAGTGCTCCTTCCAGTGAGTATCTAGAAAAAAGTCAAAAAACTTTTTGTAACAGATACTGCCAACATAGTACAAATACTCTTCTAAGAATTAGATCATTGGACAACGTCTTGAGTCTGCCTACCTGATTTCATCCTCTTTTTATCAGGTTCTAATTGCATCGACTCGTAGTTTGACTAAGGCCCACTGCACATGAACGTTATGGGGACAGATATATGTTCCCGTAGACACCTATGGTGTCTGGCAGCAGTACGCTGTCACATGTGTCACCCTTACCAAACCTTCATCGGTAAAAAGATAGAGCATGGTCTATCTTTTCTCGTCGGCCTGGCACCAGGTGTCCATATGGAGAGGGAAGGGGTGAACAGCGCTCATCCCTCAGTCTCCCAAACTAAACATGTGCTACACTCGGATCCCGGCCCAGGCGTTTGTGTGCAAGGCTCCTAAGTAAGAAGTGCAGAGGAGTGAAGAAGAGTGTCTTTATCTCTGGAGGATCTGTTTAGACCTGCATTACACAGAAAACCAATTGATTTATATGGACACTGTGTAATGCTTCCTTTGCCCTGTGGAGGCAGTGCAGAGAAACTCAAAGGGGTTATCCGGGTTTAAAAATCTTTTTATGGCCGGGCTGGGGAGGGATAGTTAAACATAATAAACATGGACTTACCTCCTCCGGCGCCGCCGATGTCCCGCGCCGCGGTCACTTCGATCCGTGCCCCTGTAAACAAACAGGGGCACAGAAGCCGCGCACAGGGAGCTTCCGGTCCGCGTTGTGGACGGCTCCTCCCATCCGTCCCTATCTCTCAGTGTTGTAAGCGCTGGGAGATGGTGCGCATGGGAGCATCCGGCCGGCCAGAAGCTCCCTGTGCGCCGGTGTAATGAAACCGGCGCACGGAGAAGACGGGCCGAGGCGCGGGACATCGGCAGCACCGGAGGAGGTAAGTACATGTTTATTATGTTTAAATGGCCCTCCCCAGCCCGGCCATAAAAAAAATTTTAAACCCGGATAACCCCTTCAATACTATCTAAGTTTCCTCTTACTTTACAACTGATCACTGGGAGTCATTTTGGATTAATAATAATAATTCCTTTATATAGTGCACACAGATTACGCAGCGCTGCGCAGAGTTTGCCAAATTGGTCCCTGTCCCCAATGGGGCTCCCAATCTAATCAACCTACCAGTATGGGAGGAAACCGGAGGACCCGGAGGAAACCCACACAAACACGGAGAGAACATACAAACTCTTTGCAGATGTTGACCCTGGGACATGAACCCAGGTCCCCAGCGCTGCAAGGCTGTAATGCTCATCACTAAGCCACCGTACTGCCCAATTTTGGGTTTAGTTTATTGTCAAGTAGTGAGGGCCTCTTTACCAAGACTGAAATATCTTTTCAGCATTGTCGAAACAAATTTTCTAACAATGACAAATTAAACCCCACTTCTTAATTGTATCCCTTCTTTGTCACGTTCCGAATGTGTCTGCTCCAAGTTACCAGTATTCCGAAATAATTAAGCAGAAGCTCGCCACTTCAAAAACTCTCCTGGTATAGGATTTAGAGCCTAAATTACAGGCAGGATCCATGTTCTTAGATGCATTGATGCCGTTTTCTTGAGACCCAGACCCCCCCTACGCCGCTGTATTCTAATCCATTGTGGGTTTTTCTTTCTTCCTGAAAATAATTCATTTCCTTTTTTTTCGTGTGCGAACACCAGGTCTGCGCTGATAATAATTCCCGCTGTTATTACAATGAGGAGCACATAGATAAACTTTCCGCTGCACTGAGTAATGTAACATAATTCTGCATTCTCATAACTAGAAGTGATTGCTTCTATATTGAGCTGGGTATTGGATACATTTTGCGAAATGACTTGGAGACGGCGTAAAAGGTGATTTTCTGTGTGTCTTAGTTCTCATTAAACAGTTTTTTTTTCTTTTATGAGCGGGAGAGCAAAAATAAAAAAACAAAATGAAAATGACAGATTTTATTTACGCATGAAGAGGCAAAGAGCTGAAAATGACAATCTCTGCCGCAATGAAGCCGCCGGATTGTCTGGGTCTTACGCTACTATATTAGGTTTAAACTTTTATTAAGGATATGCTTTATACGGCTGCTGTAAAGCGGAGGACAGGATCGATATTTTTAGGTTTTTCAGGCTCTATAAAATGATTAAAAAGATTAAAAGGAAATGCCACCTACAAAATGTTCCCCGGTAAAATTACAAAAATGGATACGATTTCTTCTGTGTAACCTCCCTGTTTGGCAGCAAATGCTGGGCGACAGCTACTTATGTGACTGTTGCTGAGCCTGGTTGTCACAGAGGAACGCCGGAGTCTACCAAATGGCGGAGAAAATCCCCTTTGACATAAACTACTCCTATTTTTAGCTACACTATACCCCATTTTTGTGATATAGGCACCTCACTTGCTGGTTACACTCCTTTATTCTCCTATATCTATAGGACAGTGATGGCGAACCTTTTGGCGGCCGAGTGCCCAAACTGAACCCAAAACCCCCCTTATTTATCACAAGGTGCCATCCAAAAATTAAAGCAGCAACTTTTTGCTCCCTGTTAAACAGCTTCATATCCACCTCCTGGGGACATCAACACAGTAGAAACATGGAAAATGTTCATAATTTTAGCTTCTTTCCAGTGTCCCTCTGTACACAGAGAAAATCGTTGGGCCAGCAGGAGGTCCTCCAAAGATAATTTGGCCCTGTCTACTCATTCTCCCTCTTCCTAAAGTCCCAAGTAGCAAAGTAAGTATCAAAATATGACTGAAAGCAGCATATTTTAAGGTGCTTGGAACTGGAGGAAGATTCATTGAGTCCGGTCTGGTGTGCTGGGGCAATGGCCCGGGTGCCCACAGAAAGGGCTCTGAGTGCCGCCTCTGGCACTTGTGCCATAGGTTCGCCACCACTGCTATAGGAGATCAACAGAAGCAATATTAAAGCATTTCTTAATGCAAATTGCTCCTGATTTGGGAAAATGAATAAGGTTACCCTGCTGGGGACCAAGGTTGCATCTGCGTTGTGTGAAGTCTATGGCTACAGTAGTGGGTGTGCAGGTAGAAGACCAAACCAGAGGATTCAGAGGTGCAATAAATCAGCTGAAGTCATTAGGGTTGTAGCTAGAGATGAGCGAGCACTAAAATGCTCGGGTGCTCGTTATTCGAGACGAACTTTTCCCTTACGACATAATGACCAAAAAATTATTACAGGACTGTAATAATTACATTTCACTTACATACAATCCCACCAAATGTTTTTCGACACGTCTGGCAGTGTTACTAAAAGAGGGTGTTACGTTGGGTATACTTACGCCCAAACAGGCAGAATTTATGTATGTACAAAACCCAATCACCCCCATTTTTCATTGTGTACCCAAAATACACAAAGACAGATTTCCCCCATCCATGCGTCCCATTGTTGCCGGCATTGGCTCTCTCAACGAGCATATGGGAGCATGGCTGGATTCATTGTTGCAGCCACTGGTTATACGTTGTCATGGCTACTTAAAAGACAGCAAACATATACTCCAAGTCCTACAACAAACCAAGTGGCAACCTCATAAGTGCTAAAATACAATTCATACAATTAGATTGCAGTATAGTTAAATCTGTGCAGTATAAAGTGCCCAGTGCAGTGTAGCAGAACGAACAAATTACAATTACACATAGTAAAAAGAGGTTACGGGTTCTCACCATCATTTCCACTTGCTGCGAAAAAATAAATGGATAGATAGCTAACCTGCAAGCGCGCCGATCACTTCCATGTGTGACACGCATCCGTGGAGCGCAAGCCATAGAAGGCATAATGCGCATGACCGGAAGTACTGTGAGTCCGTTACCTAGGGTCCTGGAGGAAGACGCCGTCTATGCCTCCACCCACTTCAGGCATTGCCTGCGGTGGTGGAGGTACATAGATGACGTCTTCCTTCTGTGGACATTGTCAGAGCAGGAATTGCTGGAGTTTCATTCATATTTGAATAATATTGATGACTCCATAAAATTTACATTGGTGCACTCTAAGAGCGAGATTCAATTTTTGGATGTGCGAGTCATATATAGTGAAGGGTCACTTCACACTGACCTATATGTTAAACCTACCGACAAAAACACTCTATTGAGGTACGAGAGTCATCACCCTCGAGCAATGGTGAGAACTTTACCTTACAGCCAGCTCTTGAGGGTGAAACGCATCACCAGTAATCCACATAAAGTAGATGAAAATTTACAAACTATGGCCGATTCAATTACCTACGTTGGAGGACCTGAAGCCTGGTTCTGAGTGCCTGCACCCACCATTGCCTCTCTTAGATGTGCTGTTTGGACTTTCCCTACGTATCTCTATCTCTATCTATCTCATATCTATCTATCTCTCTCACCTTGCAGTATTTTCTCCATGCAGTATTTTCTTTGTAAGTTTGTAATCCAGTATTCATTGACTGATTGATTTACACTATTCCACCCTCTTCGCTGGTTGGGTGGAGAGGAGGGTGGCATAGGGCCATGCAGTGGGCTGGCAAATGGTGGGGACTGCCCGTGCCTGGGCACTACGCATAGCATGCGCCAGCCTGTAACAGCGCATGATGCACTCGGGAATTGCGCCCAGAAGGCCAGAGGGGACGGGGTTTGTCTCATACACTGTCACATCATAATTCATCTCCCCCATTTGTATATTGCAGCATTGCCTGTTTGGTGGTGTTACATTTTCTTTGCACTATATGGTGGTGTTATGTGCTATTTTACAGTCTTGCGATGCTGTAACTTTGCTGAAATGATACAAGCACCTCTCACTGACAAGCTGCGGGTTACTTAGATTGATGCCCTGGGTGCCCAATTTCTCTAGAACTGACCCCAATCTAAGGTAACTCTACCATATAGTAAAACATCCGAGGATTCTGTGAATATTCTTAGTCCTGAGTTCAGAAGCGGCAGAGATTTACATAAACTCGTCTCCCCATCTCTGCAGTGGATGGATTAGGCCGGGGTTATACATTCTGATAAAGTAATTTATCTTCCTCTTCTTCATCCGCAGAGCATCTCTTCAGACATGCTCTTTCACATGACTGTCGTCTTTCATCTATCTTTTCTTTCATAGTTTTGTAATTCTCCTGGATCTTTGCTCACGTCGGACTTATTCCCATTTCAAGATTGTTTTTCGGAAGATAAAAAGTTCAGAGTCTGGAATATAGGATTTTACTTTTAACTCATTCCAGAGGAGATTCTAAACGGAATGTTCCGGATGTTTAGAATAGTCATGGTAAGAAAAAAATGTACTGCACAGGGTGAGGGCGTGGCTTAGTAGAAAAGGGGGCGTGGACTCTTTTTAAATGTAAGTAGAGATGACTGATGGTCCGTTTCGGTGTCTTCGGCTGCCTGACCCAGACATATTGGCAGATTGGCAGCCAAACAGTCAATATGGCAAATTGATGCTCCTAGCAACTAGCCATGGCTATGATTGGCCAGGGGGACTCCATTTGGTACGCTAATCTCTAAATGTAAAATGGAACCAAATGGGATCAATTGTTAAAAAAGACATTGATGGAACCACCACTAGAGGGAGCTGAGCTATGACATAAACTTTCCATAGTGATTACCAATATTTTGTTCTAAAGGAGTTATCCACTTCACTCACACAACTCTTTTTAATGAAGCTATGTGTTAAAATAACTATTAAACACTTACCTGTCTCCCTGAGTAAGTGGAAAACATCTACTTTAACTACTACTCTTTGCATACTGTAATAGTTGACCCTCCACTGACTCTGTCATAGTTGGAATTTTTTCTCTATCCCATACGGTTTCATTCTCTGTCAGATGGGCTGGGCCAGGATTTCCGCTTAATGCAAGGACCACCCATTTGACAATAGAAAACTTAATTAGCATACTTTCAGTTCCCAGTATGTTGATTAGGCTCTCTGCTGTAAGGTGGGTGTCCTGGGGCTTAAGTAAACAGTCTAATTCTGCCCATTTGACAATACAGATCTGAAAATAAATACATTGATTACAGAATCAGTGCTGTACAGTTGTGCAGAAACTCGTGTATGGTATATAAGTAAGTATATTTTTAGTTTTTTTAACCAAACGTCATTAAAAGAGCTTTGTGTATGAAGTGGACCATTCCTTTAAAACAAACATTGATCCCGCGGTAAGATGGAAAATTCCAGCAACATTGAAATTGTTAGGTTTAGTGTAGATGGTGATCGATCCTCTTTACCACAACTGTCAAAACTTCTGCTTTTATAGAGGTGGTCACACTTTCTGATGATCAATGAAGCAGCAGCAATCACTAAGCAGTCCATTTCTGCTTTTTACTTAGCTACTTTTTCTTTCCCATGACTGTGCGTGATACTCTGAATCAGGTAAACACGACTAAAACTCTCCACTTAATTTTCATCAACAGCGCGACCATAATTATCGGCAATTGATGTGGAAGTAAATGTATCGCTGACCGCTGATTACTTTTTCCAGCAGACCCCATGAGCTGTGTTTGCCTTCTTTGTGACATTGTTCCATTTCCGCCATGAATGCGCATTAACACGTCCGAATAATAAGCGCCAAGTCCTTAAAGGTGACACTAAACAAACACGTTATATAAAAAAAACGGAAAAACATAAACCGTCAACTGACAAACGAGCAGTTTCCCAGCGAAACACCACAAATCTCTTTTATTTAGGAGATTATTAAAATTACAGTATGCCATCTATGCTGGTGGCGAGCCGTCAATTTCCAGCGTCGGAACGCGCCTTTAAACTAGTAATTATATTGTGGAACAACATGATGTGTGCTGTAATTTCCCGCTGATCGTAAGCAATGCCTGAATACCTCCCTATAGGTAGAGCCGCCGCACCTACTTAAATAACCGGGTAATTACAGGCTGGGGTTCACTTTTCTATTTGTGTAGACGGTTTAGTTCTAATGGAGTTTTCTTTTATAAACACGGACACGGGAAATTAGTTACATGAGAAAGTGCAGGAGGGTTGTATATGGAAATACTTGGCTATACTGGACGGATGCAGAAAGGGGGTCCACATCTAAAAAGTGGGGTACAGTAAATCCATACTAATTTATTATCTACAGGCATGCTTGGGTATGCCTGGTGCTGGACTCGGCCCTGCAGACAGTGAACACATGCCACACACACCGTGGACACACACATGCTGGACACACGTTATACACATGCAACACCCCTGCTGATGCAGAAGGGTTAGGTAGGTGTTGCGAAAGTGTTCCTCTCCATGTCAGAAGCTGTAACATGGGAAACTTAGTCAAACTACTGCCTGTTAAGGCAACAGTTAGTTGTGAAATGTGTAATTAGCCAATGATGTGACTGTTATGGTAGCTGGAGTGTGATTGGAGAGGTGCTACAAGCTGACCGGGGGAGTAAAAAAAACCCCTGTTCACTGTTCAGAGTGTGCAGCACATTCCAGTGCCTCAGGCCTACTGCCTGGCACCCAGGGCGAGTCTGGAGACTCAAGCCCAGAGCTGCAGCTCCACAACTTGGACGCAGTTTCACCTGAAACATCCCAGCCTGCATCTACGATCAGGCTGTGTGCACCATTCTGGTGCGGACTACTCTCCATGACCACTCCTTCAACCAGAATCTGCCGTTTGATTATTTTGGGCCGTTGCCTACTGTTCAATAAAGTACTGTAAGTTGATTTGCACAGAGTTTCCTCCATCTGATCCCTGGATACGGCTGCTTACCACCACGGGTTCTCCATCCATTATCCAGGGGTTACCCCAGGGAAAACCAGTACGTCAGTCTCTCCCTCCATATTTCTTGCACACACCACCTGCTGGAGACCTGCCAGGCTGTAGGACAGCCCTCCGGTCCCCATACCAAGCACCATGAGACTAGCGTGCTTAGGCCGCAACCGCCAGCCACTCAGGTACTGCGGGCCCCAGCTACCTCCAGGCCCCAAGAAAAGGCTAGACCCCGGTGGGGGATGTTGCACGCACTTTTTATACACTGGATGCCACTCTTGAAGGACACATGTTCATTCCCCTTGCAAACGTTGGACACGTATGCATGTCACAGGTACCACTCACTTCTCCCTCCAGATGCTGGACACACGTTACATGCACAAACATGTACCATATATTTTGATACATATTCCCATAATAGTTGTAATAGGAATGAATATGTGCATATTTTTTAGATTTCCTTAGAGGGTCCATTCCATGTCCATCCGGATCTCGCTGTGTGACTGATGCATCATTGTCTTTTCTATTCCCTAGCCTCCATTGTCATCCAGAAGTGGTGGTGCCACATGCAGCCGTGCATGGAATGGGAGGACTGTAAAGTTTTGCCGGATCTCACAGGCTGGTCGTGCAGCAGTGGAAACAAAATCAAAACTACCAAGGTGAGGCATGGGAACCATATAGAAGATACAGAAGTGTAATACTGGAGTCCTCCTCACAGTGGTGTAACAAGGAGAGACTGGGCCCCATAGAAGACTGCATGGGGCCCCCATCCTCCTTAGAAAATGTGACCTCACACATGTTTATCACATGTACATACAAACACATTTATACTGTTACACACATACATACATGTTGATAATAATGTACATCTTCCATTTTTTAGGATAGCAGGTCGGTTGGCTAGGCCCCCTAACATTGTGGGCCCCGCTGTAGTTACGCCCCTGCCTCCTCATCCTATGGTGGTGTTGTGTCAGTGCTATGACTACATTTTAGGGGCCGTTGTGCCCAACAGGGAAACCTGCCAGCCAAATTTATCTAAGGCACCTTACTCCATAGGAATGTTCCTGAGTAACAAGTTACGTAGTATCTCTAGTATCCAGCAAAAGTACCTGCTGAGATGTTATCTTTTTACCACTCCCGACCCGTGTTACCCAACTCTTTTTCCTGTCCTTGACCCTGTGCAGCATTCCCTGACCTATAGCCGATTTAATGTTATGTCTGCCCTTGGCTTGTCCTCTGACCACACTTCTCTCACACATCAACATTTCTTGGCCCGCCCCGGCCAGCTGCCCCTGAATGCTAGAGGGAGAAACCAAGTGGTACCTCACTGTGAAGCCCTAATCCCCGAATAATGTGGATTATAGGGTAAAAATCAGGGAGGTGACCTAGACACAGAAGTCATCTTCTTCTGCTTATAACCCAACAAGGAAGCAGGAGCTACCGAGAGTGTCTCTTGCCCTGGAGGACATACATTACAAGGCCATTGATTTCATATGACAATGTGTAATACCACATTTCTCCTGTGGAGGCAGTGCAGTTAAAGTGAACACTCCGTAGATGACCTCCAATAACATTACAAGCAATTTTTTTCCAGCACAGCAACTTTTTATTTCATGTGAATTTTTTCATATTCTTTCCGGGTGCACACATTTTTGCTCAGACATTTGCCTTGCGTGAAGAAAACACTTTTTGAAATTTGAAATGACAAGAAAAGTATGCCTAAACCCTGCTGTCTCTTCCTTATTTTCTACTTGCACGCCTCATAGTAATGAGAAGGGACGACGCTGCATCTACACGGCACAGGGAAGGAGTTTAATGCATAATAAGTGAGCAAATAGATATACGGCAAAGTGCGACGTCTTATACCGTGTTTACCGTCAGTGCAGATGGTAAAATATTAGGAGTCTATTGGGAAAACGGGATTATATCAGTCTGCAGGATCAGCTATCAATAGTGCCACAATAACAGTGCCGGCCAGAAAGTGTCCCTATAAATAGTGCCCCATGTTCAGTGCTGTACAGAGTGTCCTTCTATATAGGGCCCCAATTACAGTGCTGGACAGCGAGTCTACCAATATATAGGGCCCAATTTACAGTACCGGAAAGAAAAAGTCCCTATAAATAGGGCCCCATTTACAGTACCAGCCACACAGCGTCCCTACATATATAGTGCCCCATTTACCATGCCAGCCAGTGTCCCTATATATATATATAGGGCTGTAATTGCAGTGCTTGTTTATATCTCTATAAATAATACCCCATTTACAATAGCCACCAATGTCCCTATATATAGTTCCCCATTTACATTGCTTGCCAAATAGTGTCCCTACATGTAGTGCACCATTTTCCGTACCAGCCAGACAGTGTCACTGTATATAGTGCCCCATTTACAGTTCCGGACAGACAGTGTGCCTTTATATAGTTTCAGATTTACAGTGCCTTACAGAGAGGGTCCCTTTTTATAGTACCCCATTTACAGTCCCAGCTAGAGGGTCTCCCCATAAAAAGTGCCCCATTTACAGTGCTGGGCAGAGTATCCCCATAAATGGGGCCCTATTTACAGTACCAGACAGTTTCCCTATAGATAGGGCCCTAATTACAGTGCCAGCCAGAGAGTGACCCTGTAAGTAGTGCCCTATTTACAGTACCAGGCGGTACTTAGCCCATTTTTGCCGTTTACCACACCAGGCGGATAATGTCCCTATTAATCTCCACTTATTTACAGCGCCAGCCAAAGAGTGTGCAACATATCTATATATAATGAGGTTACTTCACAGCACTTCATTACCCTCTTAATGGATCAAGTTATTTTTGTGACTTTTTAAAAGGTCGGGCTTTCTTATTCATCCGTTTTTTTCAGAGTACAGTAAAAAAAATTCTAAAAAATTTGCTCAAATGTTCCAATTTAGCCCAAAAAGTGACTTGTGTGTTTTGTAGCAATTTGAAGGAAGAGTTAAAATTTAAAAAAAAATATTAATTGTTTTTATTTTCTTCAAATATTAAAGTGTTTTTATTATTATTACCGTAATGTTTTGGGGTTTTTTTTGCAGGTAACGCGGTAGCAAACGGGAAACCAGACGACGGAGCGAAGATTAGTTGCACCTCCCTGACAATCTGTGCACTCCATCTCCCTCGTGGACTCTTTTTAGGAACTCCGCTAACAAATAGTAACATTTTCACCCTATTTTTCTGCTCGAACAGGAAGGAGCTTTAAAGCGAAAAAAAAAATTAAAAATTAAAAGACCAAAAACTTGATCGATATCATTTCTGCTGACAACAGCGGCTGAATTTTTAGCGATGATGAAGGGGCGCGTGGACTCGATTTCAGGATTTCATTTATCTCTTCAAATATTGAGATGCGAGGACGCTTCATTGAATTTTTGGAAGCTCGCAGACAATGTGGAAAAATGAAATGTTTCATGATTTTAACTGTTTCCATGGAAACCCCTCATTGTAATATATGGTATCAAGGAAACGGACAATGGACATGGTTGTTGCCTTTGGACTGCTGAAGGAATCGTTACGTTGGTTATACCCGTATCAACAATAATATTCTCCACCTCTGATTATATGATCAAGTTTAAAGGGGAAATCCAGGAACCTACCTACATTATGGAGCAGAACCCAAAATCGGGAATGTGCCTCAGTTGCAGATTTTTACACTGGGGGCCACTCTTAGTCCAGATAAAGCCTAAAGAAGACCTTTCACCACCTCTATCAACTTCAGCTCTACCGATTCTGGTGTAGATGGAATTATCTCTCTAGCCCTCACCGTCCTTGAGCAACCAATGTCATAATTTTCCGATCTCAACTGTCAGGTGAGCGGAGCCAGGCTGTCTTCTCCAGCCCAGGACCACCCACCTGACTGTAGAGATCTTAGTTACCTAATTGGAGACTTGAACTACCATAAGAAGCTTCCCTACTTTCCGATGGGTGGTCCTGATGTGGTATAGACAACATTACCCGGCCATCTGAAAGTAGAAAGTGAAAGGAATGGTGATGGCTACGGAGAAAAACTATTCTAATATCTAAACTAAGGGTGTAATGGGGTTGCTGAAGCTGGTGAAATCTCCTCTTTAAGGGTAGAGAACCCAACCTTTTCCCATGGTGAAGGAAAAGCTATTACGAGTTTTGTGAAAATCCACCCAAAAAGTGCATTGAGATGTTTCTGATTTCATAAATGGATTTTAATGAATGGACTAGAGATTGCTACACCGGATACCCAAGTGGTCCTTAAGGTTTTTTTGGAAATCGGTGGTGGTGATGGACATCACCAATTTTATCTTCTACCCAGGGCTGGATTTCCCCCTTTAACTTCCACACAGTTAACCATGTATGACCGGATCTTCTCACTATGCTATGTAGGCTACGTCACTTGTTTAATGATGTGAGGGGCTGAACGTGCAATAGGAGGTCTTGTAGGTTCTTTGACCAGCTTCACAACTGGAAGACTGATCAATGGTCTTCTTCTGGAAGGATAATAATAACTTCAGTAGGGTATCAAAATCTAAAAGGTGCTACATGTTCATGTTCGGATCTCCATGGTAATATCAATCCACAGAACACAAACTAATTGCCCCCAAATCTTTATTTCACTGTACATTGTGGATGATGTAGGCATAAGATGGCTTGTCTCATTCACCGACAACTAGTGTACCCAAGGTAATGTCCTCCACCTTAATAGAGTTGACTACCAGACCTATCGAGGTTCTGAATAGCCACGTAACCATAGGATATCCAAAGGTAGTTTTAGCAATTTGCTCCGAATGATTTGTGGCATCAATAATTATAGTGACATGGTTGTAAGATCGAACATGCCCCCCCCCCCCAGAGAAAGAATATTGCTATCTAGGGGCCTATTACAGGTGCTAAGACGTACATTTGTGGCCCCAATCCGAAATAACAATGCAGAGATATTCAGCTTATGGATATGCAAATTGGCTTGTAAGTGCATTGTGGGTGGAGCCTGATTTACCAGATTTGCATACAGATTGTCATGTACAGGCAGAGACCTCAACTTGTCATTCATAGCTAAAGGGTAAAGCAGTGGGCAGTAGTTCATAGAAGAACATAGCACTGGCAGTTGTTTGTAACTAACTCTGGCAAATCGGGTTCCGCCCTGAATGCACTTCAAGGAATTTCAGATCCTTATAAGGAAATGGAATTATATGGCCCAGGCAGTCTAGAAAAACTCCCAACCATCTGGGAATACCAATTATTTGGCCAGAATTGGCACAAATCCAAGCGGTTTCCGGAATTCTTCTGGTCGGATCGCAACTATTTACCCTTTAATGTTCATTCCGCTTCAAAGAATAGTGACCTCTATTGGATATAAGTGGCAAGTGCATAGACGGAGGCAGGTGTAATGGGTATTATTTACTATTCATTACCAATTATTTTCGGGGGCCGGTTATATTTCCTTTGTATCGCCTTGAGATTATAGCTTTTCTTTCTATCCAATCAAACCGATTATTACCGATCCTGTTTCATCACTTAATGTCCCTCAGATGCCGGTGCATGTACTTGATGGTTGCCCTTAAGGAAACTGTTCAGACTGCAGATAAAATTTTGTTAGAATACGACTATTTTCATGACTATTCGCAACTAGAAATTGAGATTATTCGACGACATTCTTACGGTAAATTCTCAAAAATAAACTAAAATGAGAAAATAGACGTCATTATTATTTTTTATGATGTTTTGTGTCTATGATGAGAGCAATTCTTTTTATTCTTCATATTGAGAAATAACCATTTTGGGGAGAAATCTTGATATTTAAGAAGATGGAATCTAAATCTGTTCTCTGAGATGCCTCAGGATTTGGATGGGTTTGTTGCTTTATCATTTTTGGTACTTTGATCAGATTTTATTTGTTTGGCGTCTCAAAAAAGCAAACATTTCTTTATTTCTTTTCAACCCTTAAAGGGGCTTTCTCATCTGGAAATTTGGGTTTAATTTATTTTATCGGGCATATTATTAAACAATATGTATCTTTGTGAAGAAAATTTCCCATAAATGTAGCCATGTTGTTCCTTAGAAATTAAATACTTGTCTTTGGAGACAACCACCACACTTTTGCTTTGGTGGCCAGACACACGCACCATTAAGATTCTTCCAGACCACTTGCATTCAACGTTCTTTATCAAAGGACGTCTATGGGCCATGCAAGAACTCCCAGACATTTCATATGTAAAAACTATTTGATTCTTTGAGCAGTCACTACAGCAGCAGTGGCAGTAGTAGATTATAATATAGGAGGTTTGGGTAGCCGCCGGGGTCCAAGGCTTCTAAGGGGCCTATGACCACCTGAACCAATCGTCAAGTTTGATACTGTCCTGTAGACATAATAAAGAGAAGGATCTTCAGCCGTGAAACCCTCATGCTATAAACTAATACTTGTACCAGGGTCCTTCCAAGGTCCTCCAATTGTCCACAAACTACAGAACTAAAATTGGGAAAAGCCTTTTTTCTCAAGTAAATGCCATTAAAATATTAGACTGTAATGGCTTACAATTTCTATACAGCCCAGGGCCCTGGTCATCTTAATCCACCCCTGAGTAGTGGTCATATCCAAGGACAACAATCTCGTTTCTAATTTACAACATGACCTCATTATGGGAAATTACCTTTACAGGTTTATATATATATGTGGCAAATGAATTAAATTAAATGTGAATGTCCAGACAAGAATATCCCTTTAAGGCAGACTCATCACAATGGCAAAAACTCCTCAGCCATAAGTCGGACCTAAAGGTTCAAAAGAAGACTGCCTCCACGGACCTGCTTATTTTGGAGCCAATAAATTGTCAGAAGGGATTGTTTCCCCTGTTCTTGTTTACACCCTTCCCCATAGCAACATTGCTTAAAAAGATTTTAAAATCAGTGGAAGAGGAGGATAGGCCTAAACATGTCTTCTGCTAGGCCAAGGAACCACAGTCCAAAGCTAACACAGGCAATAATTGATAATCCCCTGCCAAGGACCTAATTCATATGAGCGTAAACGTTCCAGAAAACACAAATCATGTGGTGACCAACATTTTACAGAATGGACCCTTCACCGGGGGTTTAAATCCAAGAATAATAGTCCTTGTGTTCCTGTGTAACCACCATGTCATACTTTTATCCTTAAATCATGTATAACTATGATGCCTGGGCTCCCATCTTCGGAGGAATGTTTGGTCGATGAAATATGGACAAAGCATGGCCCCATGAGTTACCGTTCACCTCTACCCTATCCAACTTGTGAAGACCTCTCCTTGGATCCTATCTGGTGCAGTTGGAACCATTTATGAGCATTCATGCCATTTTTTAGGCACATCTGTGGCAGATTGAAAGTGGATTAATATCTATTGAATAGCTCAAAGATGGGAAGTTGGTCGCGGTGAGGATCCTTTTTCCAGTTGAGTGAAGGTTCAACAAAGTTATCAGGTCTTCTGTGCAGTAGAGTCAAGTCTATTCTACGGCATAGTTCATGGTTGTGGTTGGACTATCTAACCAGGAACCTGTAGAGTATCCAAGGTTCTGACACAATAATAAGAATATACAAAACGGCCCAAGGAAACATTGGTCAGAAGATTTCACGTTGGGGGTGGAGCCACCATGGAGATATTCATCAATGTGGCCCAAATAATAAAACAACATTGCCTACAAGTATCCACTATCTGACCAGATAATCCCCAAACTACCGTAACACCAGAAGGTTCTTTAGTCTATAGGTTTCACATAGGTTGTGTTTTCATAATCTACTATGTTTTTTTTTTTTTTATTGTTTTGCCTTTGCAATAAAATTATTAATTTGTTGCGACTTGTATGTACAGTCTCTTCCACAATGATATTTTAAAAATGTTTCACGCCATCGACCCTTATCTTTAGAGAATGAGGGTCCTTGAGTCTCCTTTGTGGATGTATTGTTAGTTTTCATGTTGGACTACCACTCCGTTTACTCTGCTGTGCAAAAGTCTTAGGCGGGGGTGGAAAAATTGCAAAGAATAAATGCTTTCAGAAATAGAAGTTTGAAATTATATTCTGCAGCAGGATTATCATCCTTTATATAGCGCACACAGATTCCGCCAAATCCGCCAAGCTTGCCAAATCAGTCCCTGTCCACATAAGGCTCACAATCTAATCTACGTATGTTTATGGAATGTGGGAGGATCTGGAGGAAACCCAGAGAGAACATACAAACGATAGAACCTTATTAACTAAATGATACCCTTCCTTTAGCTAAAACCTGTTTCCCTCACATCCCCATAAAATCAACTTTATGTTATCCTACCTGGCATCAGAGGGGGCGTGTCCTGTTTAATTGGCCCCTCCTATCTACTCCTCCCCATGCTTCATGCCTCCTCACTATTGAGCACTTCATGTCATGTGACCAGGGAGATGTCATCTAAGATCCTTTACACAGTAACATTACCATGTACCTCATGTACCTAGCACAGCATGCCTCCATGGAGGATGGGGAGGATTTCATGTGATCAGAGGTTGATTTCAATGTTACTGGTTAAAGGACCTTAGATGACATCACCCTGGTCATGTGACACATAAAATAACAGATATCTCCAGCAGGGCACCATGTAAAACATTTGCCCTAATATTAACCCCTTCGTGTCTAAGCCATTTTAGGGCCAGGCCTGATTTTTAAAATTTGCCCTGTGTCATTATAGGAGGTTATAACTTTGTGACGCTTTAACATATCCAGGGGATTTTGAGATTGTTTTACCGTCGGACATTGTACTTCAAAGGAATAGAAACATTTTGATGATATCTTTTGTGTTCAGTTCTGAAAAAAATAGAAATTTGGCAAAAATTTCTAAAAATTATTCATTTTCAAAGTTCAAAATTTTCTGCTTTTCAGGCAGATAGTCATAGCACCCAAGTAACTTTATAACTAACATTTCCCACATGTCTGCTTTATATCGGCACAGGGTTTTATGCCTCCTCTCTATTTTTTAGATTGTTATGAAGTTCAGAATTGTGGGTGCAATTTTTCTTTGTGCAATATTTATTTTGGGTGGGTTAATATAAATGGCAGGTTCCCTTTAAAGAACTATATTCAGTGTGAAGAAAGGAGCCCTGGAAGGGATGATACGGCCTCCTGATCTCATTGGGGCAGATTTACTTACCCCGTCCATTCGCGATCCAGCGGCGCGTTCTCTGCGGTGGATTCGGGTCTTCCGGCGATTCACTAAGGTAGTTCCTCCGACGTCCACCAGGTGGCGCTGCTGCGCTGAAGTCCGCCGAGGCCGCCGGAATGCACCGAAGTTCACCGGCCTATACTTCGCGAGTCCCGCGACACTTTTTTTTAAAAAATGAGACGGTTTTTCCGAATCCGTTGGGTTTTCTTTCGGCCACACCCCCCCGATTTCCATCGCGTGCATGCCAGCGCCGATGCGCCACAATCCGATCGCGTGCGCCAAAATCCGGGGGCAATACAGGGAAAATCGTCGCAAATCGGAAATATTCGGGTAACACGTCGGGAAAACGCGAATCGGGCCCTTAGTAAATGACCCCCAATATCCTCCAGTCTGGGATTACAAGAAGAGACAGATTAGAGCAGGGATATTTCCAAAGAAGATCTCTGCTTAGATCTATGAGATGTCTGGAACAACCTTCCTGCTGAGAATCTCATATAAGGGAATAAAGTGCAAACATTTGCTTCATTCATAGGTAAGAATTCGGATTACCCCTATTCTTCTGATCACTAAGGGTCAGGAGTGTTAAGGGTAACTACCCTACACCCTTAAAGGGGATGTATAGGATGAAACAGAAAAGGGTGCTTTTGCTCCCATCTGTCCTCAGTTGGTATCGCATCCCCTTTAAATATCCGCTCAGGTACTTTCTCTGCTGTGATTACAAAGGATTGAGCCGTGAAATTAGATTTTGCGGCTATTTAAAACATATTAGTGCTCGGCCCATCAATCAATAGATCTAGAAGGAACTTGTGATAATGTCACCGTCATCAATTTTCGGCTCGGCGCTGGTGTGGTATTTTTTATTTTTCCGTAGAATATAAAGCAGGAGCTCACGACGAGGCGCTTAATTATGTGACGGGAGCCGTCATCAATACGCTCAGGTCTACGAAGGTTTGTATTTTCTTAAAGACAATAGCGCAGAACGCGAGAAAATTGTGAGATTTACCTGAGAGCGGAACACGGGCTCAGACAGATAATTCCCTGTGTGAAGCTGAGAAGGACTATTTATAGGAGAACTTTTATGAAACTTTCATCATGCGTCTCTATCAGCTTGTCTGAAGTTCCCGAGCGGAGGAAGAAGAAGAGCGCAAAACCTATAGACAGATGTGTAGCTGCTAATGGAAGCTTAGATTGTAAGAGGGGCAGATAGTATCCAATGTACTGGGCCCTGAGTGGTGGGTTGAGCTTGGGGCCCCACTAGTGACACGAACCAGGGGTGGCTTTGCGTATATGAAATTATATCCAACAAGAACCTAAATTCTGTGCTGCTTGAGGTGAGCTATAGAACGGCGACCCCATCCAGTAGTTATATATCAGGTTCTCCAGTGGGTTCTCCATATAGTGGGGGTCATTTACTAAGGTCCCGAATCACGTTTTACCGTCGGGTTTCCCGAATATTACCGTTTTGCGCCGAATTGTCCCGGGTTTTTGGCGCACGCGATCGGATTGTGGCACATCGGCGCCAGCATGCACGCAACAGAAATCGGGGGGCGTGGCCGTCGGAAAACCCGACGGATTTGGAAAAACCACCATGTTTAAAAAAAAAAGTGTCGCTTGATACGCGCTTACCTGCACTCAGCATAGTTGGTGAACTCCAGTGAACTCTGACGGACTTCAGCGCAGCAGCGACACCTGGTGGACATCGGGCGCACTACCTTAGTGAATCCCGGCCGGACCCGAATCAGTGTCGGAGAACCCGCCACTGGATCACAAATGGACCGGGTAAGTAAATCTGCCCCAGTGTCTCACAATCAAGGCAAAGTCAGGTCCTGCTTTGTAGTAGGTGACTGCAACCCTAATGCTGACCCTCAATTTATGACAGGTTGCGACATCTGAGGCAAGAGGCTCAACCCGTCTCATGACTGGTGCGCCCTTGCACAGCTTGGGACCTTAGAGATTAGGGGGTCCCACACAGATCTTCCTAGAACACAGCTGGTTCAAGGTATGGTGGATGCTTACCCGCATCCTCTATGCATGCTATAAACTGTATCAGTGGCCTCAGGGTGCCAATACAGTTTAATGCTACGGCAGAATTGCTGTGTATTATGGGCACATCTGGCCCACCAGAAATGCTAAATCTGCCACTCAACAGTCAGTAATGGACCTGGCCACCAAAATTTTGGTCTGGTGACCTTTAGCACCTAGAACAATGCTTCTGGTGGCATTTTAAAGATCAGAATCTCAACTTGCAAATAGCATCGCTCAAGGTTAAAGGATCTGTATCCGATATGAAGAACCTTAGCTTTGCACCAAAAGAATGTGGTGCTTTGTGGATGGAAGTTTTGGGGTAAGGGGTGTAATGCACCCATAGAGGATTTATTTAAGAGTGTGATGCAGGGGCATATCTAAGAGAGGCATCTGAAAAGGGTCGCCGTTCTCACTCCATAAATATACATACATGCGAGTTACAATCACACATTTATACACTCATTGTGCACAGATATAGAGCATAAACACACACATACAGTATAATACGGTATATACACACATCATATAACGTATACACAGAATATACACATCACAGATACAGCATATATACATCACATCCAGTGGTAGGGGGACTGCCTTACAAGGTATACAAAAGAGGCAATGTTTTCCTTAACATATTTTCCAAAATCCCCCAGTGGAGCATCAATGGCCATAAGTCTCAATAAGCCTGCAACGCCACCTTAATTGGCAAGATCTCCATAAGAAGAACTCTTACTTCTCAACCCTAGTCAAAAGCCTCTCACTAGGCCAAACCAATTCCCCTACTGATGAAGTACAAAGACAATGAAATATTGTACAGAGCTGTCTAGAGCTGAGAATCCAAAAGTTCTTTCTGGAATAGTTATGCTGGTTTGGCTTTAATCCCATATCATGTCATTAGGCTTCTTGAATGTCATGCCTGATGTTAAGGGGGCTGCCTTACAAGGTAGATAAGAGGCAATGTTTTTCTTATCCCCACCCTGGAAAAATAAATTTGGATATTTCCCAGAATTCCCCAGTGGAGCATCAATTGCTGTAAGGTGGCCTTAATTGGCAAAGCCTCATATACAGTGCCAGAAATTTACTGTACACATAGATGAGTACATTACACATCAGGGTGAGGGTACAAATAGCCCAGGATCGGGGCCCATCATTGGCACCGTGTGAACACAGATTTACAGCAGTTTTGTTAAATATTATTTTTGACAGAAGCGAATATTTACTCCCCAGGGAGAAAACCCCCAGCAGATATCATCCAGTGACATGGTACAATAGTTCAGCGGATTTGAGTAATTACTGAGATGCCGCCATTTAGTTTGCTAATTAGATATAATTTGCCGAGTCCGAGATCCAGAAAACTCTGCCCAGAGATCTCAGGATGGTGACAGTGTCAGTTATGGATGTGGAAGATGAGAGGAGCCAAAATCCATGAACATCTGCACAAGGGTTTTATCACATAATGGGGCTCATTTGCTAAGGGTCTAAATCGCGCATTTTCGTCAGGTTTCCCAGGTTTTCCGATTTGAGCCGAATTGCCCCGGGATTTTGGTGCACGCGATGGGTGCCGGCTTTCACGTGACAGAAATCATGGGGCATGGCCGTCGGACGGATTTCGAAAAACCGCGGAATTTAAAAAAAAAATTGTGTCGCAAGAATAGCACTCACATACACCGAGATGGAGAAGGTGAACTCTGGCTGACTTCAGAGCAGCAGCGACACCTGGTGGATATTGGGCGCATGACCTTAGTGAATCCCGGCAGAACCCGAATCAGCGTCAGAGAACGCGTCGCTGGATCGTGACTGGACCGGGTAAGTAAATCTGCCCTATTGTAGTCATGTTGCCGTTTTTGCTGAAATTTTCGGTAAATTTTGATAATCTGATGTACAAGAATCCTACAAGAACGTCAAAGCGGTGTCTTGCAATATTGGGGAGGGTCTGCTACGGGAATTCCACAATAGACCTCAAATTTAACTATAATTTCTCTCCGGCTGACCCAGTTTTCACAAAAGATACAAACTGTGACAAGCATTGCTCTAGATCAGTGGTTCTCAACCTGTGGGTCGCGACCCCGGCGGGGGTCGAATAACCAAAACACAGGGGTCGCCTAAAGCCATCGGAGCCACGATTTTATTGCATTTTTTGGCATGAATACAATGGGGGTCATTTACTAAGGGCCCGATTCGCGTTTTCCCGACGTGTTACCCGAATATTTCCAATTTGCGCCGATTGTACCTGAATTGCCCCGGGATTGTGGCGCGCGCGATCGGATTGTGGCGCATCGGCGCCGGCATGCGTGCAACGGAAATCAGGGGGCGTGGCCGAACGAAAACCCGACGTATTCGGAAAAACCGCCGCATTTAAAAACTGAAAAAGTGTCGCTTGGGGAGCGCTTACCTTCACCTGGTCCGAGGTGGTGCATTCCGGCGCGATGAGATGACTTTCAGCGCAACAGCGCCACCTGGTGAGCGGCGGAAGAACTGCCTTCATGAATCCCGGCCGGACCCGAATCCAGAGCAGAGAACGCGCCGCTGGATCGCGAATGGACCGGGTAAGTAAATCTGCCCCAATATTCTTGTACATGGTTTGGGGTCACAGCAACATGAGGAACTGTATTGCGGGGTCCCAGCATTAGAAAGGTTGAGAACCACTGCTCTAGATGATCCAAACTTCGGCTCTTTAACACTTGGAGCAATGCTTCTGGTGCCCTTTTAAAGAAAGTCTCAACTTGCAAAAATGCACAGAACCATATACAGGCAGTCCCAGGGTCACATACAAGATAGGGTCTGTAGGTTTGTTTAGTAAATATCAGCAATTAAAATACTGCACACATACATAGATACCAACAATAAATATACTAGACATATACAAACATACATATCAGCAATAAATACAGTGCACATAAATATGTACCAGTCACCCCCTCATCCTCATAGACTGTAAGCTCTTGTGTCACCCCCTCATCATCATAGACTGTAAGCTCTTGTGTCACCCCCTCATCCTCATAGACTGTAAGCTCTTGTGTCACCCCCTCATCATCATAGACTGTAAGCTCTTGTGTCACCCCCTCATCCTCATAGACTGTAAGCTCTTGTGTCCCCCCCTCATCCTCATAGGCTGTAAGCTCTTGTGTCACCCTCATCCTCATAGACTGTAAGCTCTTGTGTCACCCCCTCATTCTCATAGACTGTAAGCTCTTGTGTCCATATAACTAATATATAACATTGTTTGCCTGTGGTTTTGCGGAGTGAGATTGCAGGAGGTGTGACCCCATGAGGACGGCCGCTTATAGCTCTGTCCGCTGGGAGCGGTCACATAAGGCGAGGAATCTAACTGCAACCATTACCAGATATTAGTGCATTCACCTCCCATGGGCACGGACTCCCAGACCAAGGAGACACAGAGAGAGATGTAGCAGAGCTAATTGTGAGATGTAGAAGAGGTTTTAATGGATCCCTACTATAGATGGGGTCTGTAATAGCTGTCATGGGGTTAAAGAGGATCTGTCACCATGTTTACCCCACTAAAATACCAAACCCCAAAGGTCAGGGGTGAAATGTTCTTTATAGAATTCCCACTTTTATGCAAAATATCACCCATCTCCCAAAGTTAGGCAAATATGACTCGTCTCACATTGTTTTTATATGAGATGAGTTTAGTGGTTGCAGGGGTAGGGGTATGTTATGTTCTATAGCACCCAGAAACAAGCTTTCCATGTCATATGGAAGAAAATGATCTCATCATTCAGATCACACCAGGCTTAAGGCTTTGTGAGCTACTAAACCGGAGATACAGACAGTTAAGTACATAGTTGGAAATGCAAGATCCAGTTCCCACCTAATTTTGTAACCATCTTTATATATATATATCTAGTTCTGTAAATCACAGAACCATAAGATTGATGGGATGTGAAAGATTAGATTTTTATCTTTAATAGGACACCAGCATCAGGATTCTTGGTGCTACAGAACCAAAGATAGAGGCTTCTAATGTATATCTAGTTCAGTAAATTACAGAACCACAAGAGTGATGGGATCTGAAAGATTAGATTTGTATCTTTAATAGGACACCAGAATAAGGTTTCTTGGTGCTATAGAATAAAAGATAGAGGCTTCTGATGTGACCCCCCTTCCCCTGCAAATCGCTAAACTTGACTCATCTCATGTGGTGCAGATTTATTCTATAGGTAAATGGGTGAGATTTGACATAAAAGAAGAGATTCTAGCCGGGATATTTCATCCCTTATCTGAGGCGGCTAGTAGTTTAGTGTGGAAAAATCCGGTAACCAGTTCCTTATAAGGAGTTTTCAATCTTGTGATATTACTATCGCTTCCAATGTAGAAATCAAAAGTCAGGGGAACAGCTCTTTTGTGTAGTGGCCTCATCGCAAGTCAAATCTGACTCTTCTCTGCTCATTTTCGCAATGACTTTGGAGGAGAATTTTTTTATAGATAAAGGGAAGAGATTTCACCTAAAGAGGGGATTTTAGAAAGGAAATTTTTATACCTGACCTGAGTGGATAGAAGGTTAAAGGAACACTCCAGTCACAGCTGATTCATTGGGGCACATTTACTGACCCGTCCACGTAGTTCACCGAAAGTGCATTGTCCGAGTATAATGCACTGTGCCGCGATTCAGTAGGATCGTGCGCCCGATATCCTCCATGTGTCGCTTCTCCTCTCAGGTCCGCCGGAGTTCACCTTCTTCTTCCTGGTGTATGTACGTGCATTGGTTGCGACACAATTTGAAAGTTAAATCCCGCGCTCAGTCCGAATCAATCAGATCGTCCGACTTCGCGCAGCTTCGCGCAGCTTCACCACAATCCGATAACATGCGACACAATCCCAGCGAATAGCTGTCACAGCCGTGCAATACCCGAAAAAGGTGACCAGTCCGACAAATGTGCGATCCACGCGCCTTAGTAATTGAGCCCCATTGACTTGTGCGTTTGTGCAGGGGCTGATGGGAGGTGCAGGACTCTAGGATCTAGGAATACAATGGAAATGAGTCCTGCTCCTCCCTTCAGGCCCCTGCAATGGGGCACATTTACTAAGGATCTGACGGACGCAGTTCCGTCGGGTTTCCCGACTTTTTACTGTTTTGCTGAATTGCCCCGGGTTTTTGGCGCATGCGATCGGATTGTGGCGCATCAGCGCCGGTTTGCATGCGACACAAATCGGGGCCCGTGGCCGTCGGACAACCCGACTGATTCGGACAAACACGAAATTGTGTCGCACGATCAGCACTTACATGCACTGGGAATAAGAAGGTGAACTCCGGTGGACCTGAGCAAGGAAGCGGCACATGCAGGAAATTAGATGCACAATCTTAGTGAATCGCGGCAGCTCCGAATCCTCGTCGGACATTCCGGATCGGTGGCGTCAACGGGACGGGTAAGTAAATGTGCCCCCATGTGTTATACAATAAATAAGCTTTGAATGGAGTGTTCCTTTAATGGGGTAAAATTTGGGGACTTCCTTTGAAGCTCCTGGGTCCTACTGAGTGCTCTTCCTTAGGCTCAATGTCCCAGATCAACTACTCCCTTTGCGCCCCCTATCTGCCCCCCATGTCCATAGCATGCCCCATACATAGCATTAACCCCATGGTGCCGTGTTGACCTTTGAGCTCCCCGGTTGAGGCGCTGAGTGTCCCCGTTGTAGTGCACGGCACAGAATAATCTTTGGTTACTGTGACCTTTATCCTCAGAACAAATCTGGCAATGAGTGATATATATATACACAAGTATCTATTACAGAACATACAACTGGAACATTATATCCCTGGTATTATTATGGTAATGGCTTTGTGTCAATTATCTGGTAATTACCATGTGGGATGTTGAACCTTTTAAGGTCTCATTACGGAATATTACAGCGCGTCAGCTCTCCGACGAGGAAGGTCACTGTATTCTTAGTAAACTTCTAATGGACGGGCATTATGTGCGAATACATTCATCCAGGAGCCTGATGTGCGGCTTCTTAAAGGTTAAGGTTCCTTAGCGTAGAATTATTTACCTTCAGATAAAGGGATATGGGCCATCCCATCGCTTATATCACATCCATTAGCATCAGTGACTGCCACTTACCTGCATTGTCTCATATCAGCTGTACCAGAGCTGCGACCTTACTCCATGCTTTACCCTGCAGCTCCACCTGCTTAGTAGTAGTTGTAGCAAGGACAGAATAATAATAACAATAATAATAATATTAATAATAATAAAAGAGAAAATATGGGCCCGCAAGCCCTCTATATGCACTGGGACCCGGCGCGTGCGGTACTAGTACGGAGCAAGTTGGGAAGGGGTCAAGTAGGGGACCACCTGTATATATAATTAACAAAATGGTATATTAGTATATCTTAGGGTACATTCACACGCGGTATGCCTGCCGTGCGGGCATAACGCCGTGTGCTGGAGGTGAGGAGGAGGTGACCCCCTCCTCCCTCCATAGGAAATAGCGGCACACGGCCGCACATCCGCCGAAAGATAGAGCTTGTGTGGCACCGGATCCCCACTGTGCCGCTATTGCCGTCTATGGGGACGTACATGCGGCCGCAACTTTACGGCCGCATGTACGGCCCCGCAGACGGCAGTGTGAATGAGCCCTTACAGCAATTACCCCCAAATTATCTCAAATTGAACTTGCCCTTAAGTTAAGTATCCTCTACCTCAGTATAACGTAGTTCAGGCAAACTGTACAACGAAGAGAAATAAATAGACATTTTCTGCAGAATCCCTTCCCTGTAAATGACTTTATCGCAGATTTATGGAATTTAATTGCCTTGATAAAGTGTGAACTGAGCCGAACAGGAATAGAGAGCCGGATCCAGCTCCAGCATCGCTGCCAGCAAGAAGGCAAATCACTGGAGGAATTTGCGGTTATTGGAGAAGTATTTTTATGTAAAAGCCATCGAGTGGATACATCATGCAAAGTGAAGCTCTCAGGGGCTTCCAAGCCGACACTGTCCATCTTCACACATTAAATCCCACAAAACATTTTGTTTATAACATTAAATCATCCCGAAGCTTTCTCCCCGAGACTCGAAACTATTAAAATATTCATCACGTAGGTCGCTGAGATACTTACGCCAAGTCTTTAAAAGGATAACTCCTTTCAAAGTAGCTTTTGAATGTGAGCATCTATTTGTATAGAAGCCTGAACAGAATTTATTAGGAAATACAAAAGGGAAAAAAAATAAGAGGCAAATATTCACCGGAATAAAAGGGGGAAAATCTGGAGAGGTCGACGGCTTTTACTCTTTCTTTCTTTAGATGTTGTTTTAGATGCTGGAAACAATTATTGTGATTGAAAGTCAGATCACAGGCCCTGAGCCCTATAGGCAAGATATGATATTATAGAAATATATATATGTATGTATATATATGAGTCAAATTCTTTTAAACCATGAGAGATATTGCAAATGTGATTGCAGCAATAGATTTGCAAGACAATCCTGATCTTCTTTGATATGTTACATGACCACCTTTTCATTGGATGAAATTTTCCTTAATCCAATATGGTGGCTTTCAAGATGGCAGCCATGTTCTGGACATCGTGTAGAACATAGGCCTTGTCACCCATCACCTACCGGGGAATTCAGATATGAATTTTGACTCTATGGGGCACATTTACCTACCCGGTCCTGTCGCGATCCCCGAGGTGCGTTGTTCGACGAGGATGAAGTTCGGCACGATTCACTAAGATTGTGCGCCCGATATCCTGCATGTGTCGCTTCCCCGCTCAGGTCCGACAGAGTCCACCTTCTTCTTCCCGGTGTATGTGAGTCCATGTCTTGCGACACAATTTGAATTTTAAATCCTGCGCTCAGTCCGAATCAGTCGGGTTGTCCGACGGCCACGCCCCCGATTTGTGTCGCATAAAAGTCGGCGTAATTGCATCAAAATCCGATCGCGTGCGCCAAAAACCTCTGTTAAATGTGGTGCAAAACAGAAATAGTCAGGAAACCCGCCGGAAATGCGGTCCGCGGACACTTAGTAAATGTGCCCCTATGTAAATCTTAAATCCTTTTCCTTGCTCTGTACACAGAGATTTATGACACAGGACGCCATCCTTACTCCCATTCAGATCGCTAACCTGTAGGTTCTTATACATTGTAGTCAAGTAAGGGAGGCGGTGGAGAAAAATTCACCTACAGTCTGTAGGTACCACTGACTTTACTCCATAGCGACCACTACAATGAGAGGAGATGTAACTATAATCACTTCTCATCACAGGAGGATGTGTCATTGGGAGGAGAAAGCACAATCATCTCCCCACCTCTGCCTGCACGGAGGATTTTCAGCCCCATTGTCCCATCATTTAATTCCTAACAACAAATCTGGAAGAGGTGAAAAGCTGGACAGGGGAATGAAGCTAAAAATTTTGGTCCAGGACCTGAGTCTTTAGGTAAATCACTGACTTACCTAGGTTGGCACCAACTTTTCTTCATGAGACGATCGTAGACCAATACCATATTAACTCTAAGCCCAAGTTTCTTGAGATGATCCCAATCCCAATGCGTTGCATCCCAGTGGGCAGGGATTTGGAAATGTGCATAAAAGTAGGTGGCCTGGTCTATTTTTAGGGTAGGGCTGAGGCTAAAAATTGCACCACCAACAGCTTTGCAAATATAAGGTATGATCTACAGGGTCTAAAGGACTTTGGACCTACAGAAATTATCCTACCCTAGAATTATATGCTGTAATGATATGAGCCAGCACAATAAAGCAGGGAAAGTATTAAAGTGGTCGACCAAGACCAGATTGATGGCCTATTTTCCTATCTAGCACCAAGCTGTGCACCGATTGTCCGAATACTGCATCCTAAAATATTGTTTGACCGTAAACCATCTCATTTCTATTTGTGAAATTATCAGGAGATGCTCAAAATATATTATGAGACATGCACCAGTTTGTCTGAGCAAATTGTATTCAGTAAGCTCCTGAGCTCCCCCTAGTGGCAGCCACAGGGATTAGGATTTCACTGTTTATGTCTAGACAGGGAATCTTGAGCTCTGTATAAGAAAATAAAATCACAATAAAAATCTATATATAAAAATAGTAATCTGCACAAAATATGGGAAATTTTTGGCTAAAAATTGGTTCTTAATGGTAAACCTTTACTGACCGACATGCTATATTATCTCTGTACATATGAAACAAGCATTTTTTTTTCTCAAAGTGCATCATAATCTATTGATCTCCAACATGACACGGCCCACATATTCCAGTATTGACTCTCTTGGTTAAGTTAACATTAATCTAAGCACGCCGATATCAGCAGTTATGGAAGGCCGCCATGGATGCCGTACGATCCGCCTTGATTTATGAGCGTACTTTATAAATATTGCTGCACTGGGCGGCAGGTACACGAGTACGATCCACATGGAATCAATATCCTGTGTTTTAATGAAAGCCGTTGTTGTTATTAGCGCACTTTAAAAAAAAAATAAAGCAGCTACGAGAGCGGCGTCACCATGCAAATCGGCATTACGATCATTAAGTTTATGATATGGAATGAATTGAGTCAATACCCTTGGTCATATATCTGAGTGCATCCATACATTGCCGGGGAGGAAAGGGTTTGACGCACAGGAGACACAAAGAACATCTTCAACCAAACGCTGTCAAGTCTTCCTTAGGGAAGCGTTTTGACTGCGGTTTATGTTGGACCCGCTCCAACTATGCTATTATGAGAGTCTTGTCGACAAGTCCATGACTTCTTAATGATGAAGGATCAACCGGTTAACTGTTTGCCCACACAATATCCTTACTGTCAACCACTGGACATAGGAGGAATGTATCTCCCAGCTAATTCTAGAACAATCAGGCCAATGCTTCTTCTAAACATGGCTGGAGGAACTTAGAAGAATCTTAGTAATCACCTAAAGCAGTGGTGGCGAACCTATGGCACAGGTGCCAGAGGTGGCACTCAGAGCCCTCTTTATGGGCACCCTCGCCATCACCCCAGGGTAGAGTTTGCCAGACAGGACTCAAGGCCTATTGCAGTCCCAGGCAGCCCAGGACCCTAGAAGGAAGCTACAATGATAATCCAAACCTCTACTCCTTCTTTCTACTGTATTGGTGTCTTCAGGTGCCTATACGATTTAAACCTGTGACACAGCAGGTAGTAATAAGTTACTGCTTGAATTGTCGCATTGGCACTTTCCGAAAAATATGTGGGTTTTGGTTGTAGTTTGGGCACTCGGTGTCTAAAAGGTTTGCCATCACTGACCTAAAGTATCCTTTATCTTTTTAAAGGAAGTATGAATCGGCAGGTCGTAGCCAAAGGTTGGTGGTAGAAGTGTCGATACCAAGTGCTGACTGGTCCCTTAAATAATCACTAAGTATTCTCCAATGGTTCCCTCATCAAAACAAGATCCAGAAGATGACAATCCAGTTTGGAGGAGACTTGAGTCTATTTCTTGAGGGTGATAAAGGTGGACCTACAGAATCTTTTAGAAATGTTAGGAAAGTGGTGATATGACCAGCCAAAGCACAAAACTAAAAGACAGTCAGGAATTAGGCAGGAAGAATACAAGGTACTAGGTGAACAATCCAATTGAAGAGGCCATAGCCCAAAACTTGGCCAAGTCAAGATTGAAAACCAGTAGGGTAATACGTGAGTATTGGAGTTTAAGCAAGATGACACCACCACTCCGAACAATGCACAAAGTGAACACACGAAGCCACCATTGAATTGTCCAACTCCAATTACCACTATTTCTCAATTTCTTGGTTATGGGTCAGTAGGTGTTTTGGACAGGGGGGGGGGGGGGAGGTAAGTCAGGTTTGAATTTATTAATGTAAATAAGTCCCCATACAGAAAGTTCACACATGACAAGTGGAGATGCCTTAAGCCTATGGTCCGATGTCTCTTGGAATCACCCTAAACAGTTGACCCATCTTGAATAAAAATGTTTCTCCACTAGTCAGTCAGTAATTTTGACCCAAAAAGTCCGCATAATCTTATAGTAAACCGTATAGTAGGCAGAAATATTTAATATTCCACCCTGGACATGAAGATATGTGATGGTCATTCCTATATTGGACGCCATGTTTTTTCCCCATTACCGTGTTTGTCCATGCAAGTCGTGATTGATCAGTTCCTTAGAGTCATGCTTTATCGTGGTTGATGGTTAATGAGATTGTATGTATATGGTATATGGTATAGTTCAGGATTTTGTATTTTTATCGCCGCGTTGATCTCGGTCAGTGGTGAACTGGAAATGTTGACAGCAGCTCGATGTCATCTCAGTCACGGATTTTCCTTCTGCACTTAGTTGGGCGCTGTGTATTTCCAGGTGAGAGATAGCGAGTCTATTATCTGTAGTAGATGCGACGCCGATATGTTATCAGGGTACAGATGGATCCATTGACATTAATGTTAAGGTTGCCAGATACATGACCTTTCCTTGAGCAAAGCGCGATGAAAGTAAGTAAGCCAGTCGTTGCATGATTCACGTGATGTGGACGTGTGTAACGGTGGTCAGACAATATAAAAGGGCAAAATGATCAAAATTCACGAATTATCATTGTGGACAAATTCCGTTGTGGTGTTTTTTGTCAGTCTTTTGTGCATTCTGTCGCATCAGAACGTGACCACACTGTGCTCCCCAATAATATAAAACCCCCACAAAACAGACGTACCATCCACGTGCTCCCCAATAATATAAGGAACCCACAAACACACTGAACCACACTGTCACCCCCAAAATATAAACACCCCACAACAAACAGTGAGCTCACCGTGCTCCCAAATACTATAAAATCGCCACATAACCCACACCTGATGCCACCCGTGCATCCGCATTATATAAGACAACACGTTGTGCCACGAACTATGAATAAAAATTAATCCCTTGCAATGCTACATATCCTCAATGAAATTGAACCATGGAATGTGATTACACTTTACATTATTACCGCCGTGCGTGATCCGTACCGTTGGATCTGTGGAATGAAGATCTGGCACCCAGATTTTACCCCCCCTGTCATCCCGCAGTCGGCTCGTTCGGAGCCCCCCCCCCGCGATCCACTAAGGTGCGTGCGGCCCGAAGTTCCTGATCCGTCGCTTCCGCTCTGAGGTCCGCCGGAGAGTTTCACCTTCTCTTCCTGGTGTATGTGAGTAGCTTGATCTGCGACACACATCCTTCTTTAAATTCCCGGTTTGTCCGAATGCGTCGGGTTGTCCATGGCCCGCCACGACTTTGACACGTGCACCCGGCTGCGATGCGCCACAATCGATGCTGCCCAAACCCAGGGCAATTCGGCGCAAAACGGAAAGTGTCGGGAAACCCGACGAAAATGCGTCCGACGGACCCTTAGTAAATGAGCCCCTATATGTTATATATAATACACAATGCAAAGTTGCACCTCTTTTACAAGCAAAATATGTAGGTCACATAGCCCTAAATTGTTATATTATAATGGGCCCAGTAGTGCGTTGTACACAATCGTTTTTTTCCGCCTTCTGCATGTATTCATCACCTCTGCTGCGTCATTTTAGTGGTGCACCTTTTTATAGGTCGGCCGCTGTGCCCCTTTAGTCATCAAATGACAAATCTGAAATGACACAACTTAATGCCACACTTAACTGAGTGTGTAATTGTTTACCAAAGTGCCACATCTGTGCGCGCTCGAGAGATTGATGCCAAATCATCCGATCAAAATTATTAGTCGTGCCACCAGCGTATGTCTTGTAAACACGGACGCTTCAACGCAATGCGCTCTCTACAATCAGACGCACGTCCACACAGCACGAAGTGTACGGCCCGACCGGAAGGGTTAAACAGATTTTTTTTTTTTAATTTGGGGAATTTTCTAATTTTTAAAAATCAAATGCAATATAAATCTAAATTCCCTAACACCTTACACACTGTGACCCGTTCCTCTGATAAGATGCAATGTCTAATTTTCTGTCATTATCATAATTTGCAGGAATGACATTATCGTTGCACCGTTATAAACCGCAAAAAGAGATAATTAAATCAGCCGTAAAGTGACTATGTTTTTGTATTTCATCAGGACAGATGAAACGGTCGGAAGAACAATTACACCGGAGAGGATCTACATGAGGGCAATGAAGAAGGGATCATTATTTACCAAAGACGGAAAGTCTCCTATTATAGGAATGGATGTCGCAGCTTGTGGTCCAGAGGATGAGCCTGCGGAGGACAGTGTGTAGTCTGCACTGCAACCTTTGTCTCTGACTGTCTCTGTTATGGTGGTACCTGTCAGTAGTCCTGCTGCTAGCCCTGTCTCTGACTGTCTCTGTTATGGGTCCTGTCAGTATCCTGCTGCGCATAGCCTTGTCTCTGACTGTCTTTGTTATAGGGGTCCTGTCAGTATCCTGCTGTCTAGCCCTTGTCTCTGACTGTCGCTGTCATGGAGTCCTGTCAGTATCCTGCTGCCGAGCCCCTGTCTCTGACTGTCCTCTGTTATGGAGTTCCTGTCGTAGCCTGGCTGCTCGCCCTCTGTCTCTGACTGTCTCTGTTATAGGGGTCCTGTCAGTATCGCGCTAGCCCTTGTCTCTGACTGTCTCTGTTATGGGGTCCTGTCAGTATCCTGCTGCCTACCCTTTCTCTGACTGTCTCTGTTATGGATCCTGTCAGTATCCTGCTGCCGAGCCATTGTCTCTGACTGTCTCTGTTATGGAGTCCTGTCAGTATCCTGCTGCTAGTCCTTGTCTCTGAATTGTCTCTGTATGGAGGTCCTGTCATGTACCTGCTGCCTAGCCCTTCTCTCTGGAACTGTCTCTGTTATGGGGTCCTAGTCGTATCCTGCTGCCTATCCTTCTCTGTGACTGTCTCTGTTATGGGGTCCTGTCATATCCGTGCCTGCCTAGCCCTTGTCTCTGACTGTCCTCTGTTATGGAGTCACTGTCAGTATCCTGCTGGCCCCTTTCTCTGACTGTCTCTGTTAATGGGTCCTGTCAGTATCCTGTGCCACCTTGTCTCTGACGTCTCTGTTATGGAGTCTGTCAGTATCCTGCCATGCCTGTCTCTGACTGTCTCTTATGGGGTCCTGTCCAGTATCCTGCTGCCTTTCCGCTTGTCTCTGACTGTCTCTGTTATGATGTCCTGTCAGTATCCTGCTGCCTAGCTTGTCTCTGACTGTTCTCTGTTATGATGGTCTGCGAGTATCCTGCTGCCTAGCCCTTCTCTCTGACTGTCTCTGTTATGGGGGTCCTGTCATTATCCTGCTGCCAGCCCTTGTCTCTGACGTCTCTGTTATGGGGTCCTGTCAGTATCCTGCTGCCTAGCCTTGTCTCTGACGTGTCTCTGTTATGGGGTCCTGTCAGTATCCTGCGCTAGCCCTTGTCTCTGACTGTCTCTGTTATGGGGTCTGTCAGTATCGGCTCGTAGCCCTTGTTCTCTGACTGTCTCTGTTTAGGGGTCCTGTCAGTACCTGCTGCGACCCTTGTCTACTGACTGGTCTGTGGGAGTTCCTGTCACTATGCCCTGCATGGCTGTCTCTGCTCTCTGTTTATGATGGGTCCTGTCAGTATCCTGCTGCCTAGCCCTTGTCTCTTTCTGTCTCTGTTATGGGGTCTGTCAGTATCGCTGCCTAGTCCCTTGTCTCTGACTGTCTCTGTTATGGGGGTCGCTCAGTATCCTGCTGCCTAGCCTTGTCTCTGACGTCTCTGTTATGGGGTCCTGTCAGTATCTGCTGCTAGTCCTTCTCTCTGACTTTCTCTGTTATGGGGGTCCTGTCAGTATCCTGCTGCCAAGCCCTGTCTCTGACTGTCTCTGTTATGGGGTCTGTCAGTATCTGCTGCTAGCCCTTGTCTCTGGTGTCTCTGTTATGGGGGTCCTGTCAGTATCCTGCTGCCTAGTCCTTGTCTCTGACTGTCTGCTGTGTATGGGGGCCGGTCAGTATCTTCTGCCTAGCCCTTGTCTCTGACTGTCTCTGTTATGGGGCCCTGTCATTCCTGCTGCTAGCCTTGTCTCTGACTTTCTCTGTTATGGGTCCTGTCAGTATCCTGCAGTAGCCCTTGTCTCTGGACTGTCTTGTTATGGGGGTCCTGTCAGTATCCGCTGCCTAGCCCTGTCTCTGACTGTCTCTGTTATGGGGGCCGGTCAGTATCCTGCTGCCTAGTCCTTGTCTCTGACTTTCTCTGTTATGGGGGTCCTGTCAGTATCCTGCTGCCAGCCCTTGTCTCTGACTGTCTTTGTATGGGGGTCCGTCAGTATCTGCTGCCTAGTCCTTGTCTCTGACTGTCGCTGTATAATGGTAGGGCTGGTCAGTATCCTGCTTGCCTAACCTTGTCTCTGCGTGACTGTCTCTGTTATGGGGGTCCTTTCAGTATCCTGCTGCCTAGTCCTTGTCTCGACTGTCTCTGTTATGGGGTCCTGTCAGTATCTGCTGCCAGTCCATGTCTCATGGCTTCTCTGTTATGGGGGTCCTGTCAGTATCCTGCTGCCTAGCCCTTGTCTCTGGCTGTCTCTGTTATGGGGTCTTGTCAGTATCCTGCTGCCTAGTCCTTGTCTCTGACTGTCTCTGTTATGGGGTCCTGTCAGTATCCTGCTGCCTAGTCCTTGTCTCTGACTGTCTCTGTGTAGGGGGGTCCTGTCCATATCACTTGCTCCTACCCTTGTCTCTGACTGTCTCTGTTATGGGGTCCTGTCAGTATCCTGCTGCCTAGCCCTTGTCTCTGACTGTCTCTGTTAGGGGGTCCTGTCAGTATCCTGCTGCCTAGCCCTTGTCTCTGACTGTCTCTGTTATGGGGGTCCTGCTGATTGACTTGTGTGTTGTACTAGAGTCCTTTTAGATACATGTGACTCAGCAGGACAGTGGGCAATGATGCAAGATAATTTGTGATGCAAGCCCAACCAATCAAATTGCAGCTCCCACTTTTCAAAGCTCTATATCTGAGTGAAAGCTGGAATCAGATTGGTTGCAATGAGCAACTACTTGACTTCTCCTTTTCTCCATTTTTGATTAATCTCCCCTTATATTGACAATCATCACGTGCCACGGCCATGGAAATGTAACAATAATTCATCTTTCTTTGTAAAAATGGAACCAGGATAAACCAAAAAGTCATAAAGTCTGGCCTGATGCTGAGTCAGTGGAATTAGAGCAATAATCCAATATTATTGTAAGCGTTCCTGATGACGTATAAAGCTTTCAGAATACAAGTTTTTTGGCTCCCAGGGAGAAGGGCTCCATTTTTTAGTCTCACAGTGATGAATTCAAGGACTGTGTTTTCCGATACAAATCAATAGGTTTCAGCAAATATCACAATAACACATAATGTATGTTCATGGAGAGGGATCGTTTCGGGGGATCGAAATGGCGTGGAGGGACAGGAGACAGAATATCATCATAGATTTTATATAAGATTCCCAATATACTCCGACGAGCAACGGGTAACAATGTTTTGAACTTTTTGACTTTCAGGCACCAAATCTCCTCATCCTCTACAGCTTTGAACAGGAGACCAACATCATTTTACAAAAAAATCAAAAAATACATTTGGATTTTTATCATTTTGTTAATGTTTTGTAAATCCACCTTTGGCTTTTAACACTGGCCGGATCAATTGAGTCATGGGGGTCATTTACTAAGGGCCCGAATTGCGTTTTAACGTCGGGTTACCCGAATTTTACCGTTTTGTGCCGATTTTCCCTGAATTGCCCCGGGTTTTTGACGCACGCGATCGGATTGTGTCGAATCGGCGCCGGCATGCTTGCGACGGAAATCGGGGGGCGTGGCCATCGGAAAACCTGAATGATTCGGAAAAACCGCCGTATTTTTTTTTAAAAATGTGTCGCATGACACGCACTTACCTGCACCCAGCCTAGCTTGGTGAACTTCAGTGAACTTTGACGGACTTCAGCGCAGCAGCGACACCTGGTGGACATCAGGCGCACTGCCTTAGTGAATCGCCGGAAGACCTGAATCAGCATCAGAGAACCCGCCGCTGGATCGCCAATGGACCGGGTAAGTAAATCTGCCCCATGGTCTCTGGCTGGTTCACGCATGTCTTGACCTATATCTGATCCTAAGTCTCTTCTACACATTCCCAATGTTGGTGTTGGTTACTAGTAGACCTCGTCACCTCTAGTCACAAGCGTTCCATTCAGTTGAGGTCTAGGGACACCGGGGGCCAATCCAGCAACTCTACTTTAGTGTCATAGGACAATATCTTCTCCAATCTCGATGTCTGCTCTGGGTCTTTGTCCTGCTGGAATTCTCGGCCTTGTTATACCCATAGTACACAATTGCTTGGAGTAACTCCTCTTGTAGGATTGAGACACCATAAATCCTGTGTCTCCGACTGTGCCACATCCCCATATCATAAGGTTTCTTAATTTTTTCACTGTTTACCCACTTTAACTTGATTCTTCCAGACCAATTTGCACCCATCAGAGCGCAGCCGATTGAATTTTCATCTCATTACTACAATCACCCGTTTCCATTCTTCTACTGTCCACTTTTCATACTCTCGAGCCGAAACTCCTCACGATGAGCCAACATGTTGACTCCAATATTTTGCCTGGACGTTTATCCCTTGGCTTGGGGATGGATCAACCTCATTTCGTATTCTTCCATTTTGTCATGGAACACATATGATTCAGTTTGGTAATTTTCTTGGTCTAGATAAGCTGGATAACACTGTTTCTCTACCTCATGGCTACTCCTCAATTCGAAGCAGTGGCCTTTATCCTTGGAAATCCACCTAATAACTCACTGAGTTATTAGTGAGAACCAGGGGCGCAACTAACATGAGGCAAGTTGAGAATCTCGCCTCAGGCGGCGCTCCTCCAGCTGGACGAGGGGGCGGCACCTTCCTCCACTGGACGACCGGCACATGCACCCTCCCGCCGGCTGGCACATCTGCTGGCCGGCAAAAGCACCTGCCCGCCCCAGGCCCAAAGTACAGCCCCACCTGTCCCTTCTGGGTTCCCCCACTCCCTGCATACTCTGCTCCTGGCATTTTATACTACATGGCAGCAGGCTGTTTCTGATATACTACATGTATGGGGGGCATCTCTCTATGCAGGATTGCTACAAACTGTTGATAAGTGGATGTTACAGGTTTCAACCCCAACCTATTTAATACTTCCTACCATAATTATCAATATTTTATCTTAGAAAACCCCTTTAAGTCACAGACATTAGGTAACGGTCTTCTTGATTTTTAGAAACAGAGCTGTTCCTGTCCATAGGCTGTGCCTAACAGGGCAACTGAAATGAAGGGACTAGATTCAGGGAAAAAAACAGGACAGTGAGCCCTAAACTCAATCCCCCTAAAAGGCCTGCCTGCTTACTCGATCCACTCTTGATGGTAGCCAGCCACTGGGCGACAGTTCCTTCCTACGCCAAGACAAACAACACAAACAGAGAAGGATAGTCAACTAGCCTAGTCACAACAGAGATAACTATGAAGAACCAATACACATAGTATCATAGTATATTACCAAGAAATGGAGTGGGTCAAAGAAGACTTTAACCAGCACCAAACATGAACATGAGCAGGAAATACATCAATAGGAAATCAGAGAGCCTCTGCCCTTGATGACTGGAGCAGAGATCTGTCCATATCAATGGGTTAACTATTGCAAGAGCAGAGATACAGAGGAAATAGGTGTTGTGTAACTAACTTATTCCAAACAGAAAGGCATCTAAAACCATGTTCACACACAGCAATAAAATGACATGCACAGCAAACAGTGTCTGATCAACAGCATCCCAAGGACTAGGCATCTTACAGCAACCAAGTCTTGTTTGGTGAAAAGTACCTAAGTTGTAATACAGGCAGTCCCCGGGTTACATACAATTGGTTCTGTAGGTTTGTTCTTAAGTTGAGTTTGTATGTAAGTACAGTAAATTACCAATATCCAGGGGTCTGTTTGTAACTAGGGGGCGTCTGTAAGTCAGGTGTTCTTAAGTAGGGGACCGCCTGTACAGGATACTACATTAAAATTAAAAATGTAGCATTTTCTTAAAAAAACCTCTTTGGGTAACCTCAGACACAGCTGTTGTAGAGCATTGCTTTACAATATCACAATACTGTGATTCTTCTACATCTGACCTTCCACCTGTAAGTCCTTGCTGTGCCTCTATCCCTGTCTTCTTCCAGGTAATTCCCTTTAAGATGACTGGTTGCAAATTAATTACTCACTTGATCTACGCATTGAAAATCCCTCCCTAAGCCGTGCTGATACACGGGAGAGCAGAGTCTATCACTAATCCCTATCAATCTAACCTACACAGTATAGACATGTCTACAGTCACTGTCATTACCTCCGGAAAATTTATATATAAAGCTTTACCAGAGAAGATTAGATGAATCATTCAGAACCTAGAAAAATAGATTCTTACTAGGCGTGCTCTTTCACTTGGATATGGATATGTTAAATCAAGGAGGAACTTTCACTAGCTCCATTACCTCAACAATTGAATCCTTTGAAACGGGGTCATTCCACCGATTCTGGAGAAGTTGGAATTATTTCTCTAGCCCCTACCATTCCCGAGCAATCAGTGCCACAAGTTTCAGCCCCCAATATGCTAATCAGACTCTATATTGTCAGGGGGGAGTGGTCAGGAACACCCACTTGACAGTAGAGTCATTAAATTAATCACTGATTGCCTGGGAATGGTGGGGACTAGAGAAAAAATTCCAACTGCACCAGAATCAACGAGTCAACACCTATTAAAGGAGAAGAGTCAGAGATGGCGGAAGTGATGGAATGTCCCCTTTAATTTTTGTAAATTATAACATTTTAAAAAATCCGATATAATTATTTGCAATCCTGGTATTGTGCGTTTATGGTACCTTGCACTCTCCTATGTATAATATCTATATATTGAGTTTTCTTGTAAAATACAGGAATCTACTTGGTGGCTCCTTTTGGGCGTGAATGAATCCCCGAATATCCATGTACATGTTTTTCAGAGTGAGGTCAAGAGTGTGAGCATGCATTATAGATTTCTGCTGAATGTATTCTGTATGTCGAGCAATATCCGACAGAAAGATTAAAAAAACATCTGGAAAAGGAAAACTATGTTTTTATTTATGACTCGGAGACGAGAGACAAAATCAACTTCTGAAAGGAAACACCAGGTGGACATTGAATCTGTAAAGTACTTGAAAGGCAACCAACAATTTAGGCGCAGCCACCGCAATGTCATCACATCCATTGCAAAGCTGAAACTGGGAATATTGGACTCTTGTATTCAGTGTGGACCCCCCAGAGGTCCTGGGGCCCACCAACCATCTATAAGGATCAAGTGCATATAATCCTAATGGGTTTATTGAGAAATTTGGAAAACCCTACCATGGCTAAGGGGTAGCTATAGGCTGAAAAATATGAAGTGCACTTACTTTGCTCCCTGCTGCAGCATTGGGGTGGTCCCCAGGCCCAAAGGGGACCCAATGGCTGCAATGGCTCCCATGACCCCCGACACTGGCAATCTGAAACACAGCAGGGTAACTATACTTGCCCCGGCCCCTACTGGTGTTCCAGAATATTTGGAAAACCAATTCAAATAAACCCATGTGATCTCCCGCTGTGGTTGTCTACTGCTGCCGCCACTTTTGTATTTGGGGCTCATGTCAGAGCTAGAGTTGAGCTGACTCAAACCACTTGGGTTTGTACCGAACTTTAAAGGTTTGGGTCCCCCAGACCTCACCCCAGAAGTCATTAGATCTTGCTGGAACTGTGCTGCCACTGGTCACGGGCATTAACTCTCTAAATGTCGCTGGCAAAGTCTTACATTGGGGCACGTTTACTAAGGGCCGTGCGCCAGTTTTCTGTCGAATTTTGCAAGTTCTTTTAGATGCAAACTGCTTGCACAGGTATTTAAGAAGTGTCTGCGCTACATAGGTTGCGCACGTGACCCTTTTGTGGTGCATCTGCACTATTCTTCACTTCTGCACTGAAGGGAGCGCTCTGGTGCACAGTCGGACCATGCACCACATTTATCATGGAGGGTCTGACAGAATTGTATCACATGCCCCATGTTAAAGGTGCACTAAAGGCGGACATCCTGAATCTGGCGCCCCCTGCCCCATTAGGCTTTATATGAGAATGATGGAGTCATCTACTTTCTGTGTTCAGTGTATTGGAGACATCATAGCAGCTCGTCTCCAGGAATTGAAGCTGGCAGAGGGGAAAACTGAACAATGCAGAATACAAGTCATATAATGGCCATATTTAGGGGCACATTTACTAAGGGTCTGCACACCGCATTTCCGTTGGGCTTCCCGACTATTTCCGATTTGCACCGCATTTAACAGTGGATTTTGGCGCCAACTTTCATGCCACACAAATCGGGGGCATGGCCGACTGATTCGGACAGATTTAAAATTCAAATTGTGTCGCAAGACAATGCAATCACTCACACCGGTAAGAAGAAGGTGAACTCCGGCGGACCCTATCAGAGAAGCGACACATGCAGGAAATCGGGCGCACGATCTTAGTGAATCGCCCCGGACTTTATCCTCGTCGGACAACGCTCCTCAGTGATCGCGACAGGACCGGGTAAGTAACTGTGCTCCATAGTGTTAACCATCATGTGTACACAATGGGGCAGATTTATCAAGCTTTCTGAAAGTCAGAATATTTCTAGTTGCCCATGGCAACCAATCACAGCTCAGCTTTCATTTTACTAGTGCTCATGAATATTTTAAAGGAGAGCTGTGATTGGTCGCCATGGTCAACTAGAAATATTCTGACTTTCAGACAGCTTGATAAATCTGCTCCACTGTACAACTCAGCTTGTTGAGAGGATAGGTAAACCTTAAATTTAAGAAGTCGAGTCATCTCTTCTCCAAGGTGAGGAACTGTTACAGAGGTTCTAGACATCAAATACAAAATAAATGGAATTAACTAATACTGGGGCCCTCTGTATAGTTCTGGTCACTTTGTTTGGGAAAGCAATGTCTTATGGGCCACTAAGACTCCTGTGTTTCCGAAAGTCGCGGCACACTCTTTCCCTCCAGTGAATCGTCACCAGACTGTGATACTGCTGTTCACAAAAGATGGTCGTCCGGTAATGGCGTCCTGGTTATATCTCCCGCAGATCCTCAAGGATTAGGCGCGATACCACATGTTAGTAAACACTCATTTATTGTGTTTAACCCCTTATCACCCACGCTTGTTTTCAGCTCAATAACCAGACTCGATTTTTCGAATCTGACATGTGTCTAGGTAATTGGTTATAACTTCGGAACGCTTTAACATATCCAGGTGATTTTGAGATTGTTTTCTCGAGACACATTGTACTTCATGATAGTGGTAAAATTTAAGTGATAAGATTTTGCGTTTCATTCTGGAAAAAAATCAAAATTTGGAAAAATTTCAGAAAAAAATCTTCATTTTCAAAGAAAATGCTCAGTTACTGAGAGCCGGGTCCTGCCAGGAGGCGGAACCTGGCGTAAAGAGGAGACAGCAGCCTCGAGGCATAATGGATCGGATCCCCCTGTAAGCACACCGGGGGGGTCCGATCCACGGGGGACACACTTACACCTCCCGTTGCGTGTAATGGGTTTAACACCCAGGATCGGAGATTTTCCGATCCCGGGTGTTCGTGTCGGGTCTGGGCTGTGATGTCTCAGCCCGACACCGCCACTTTCGGTGCCCGATGTCCGAAATCTTCTACCACCGTAGAAAGGCGTCACATCAGAATGACTAATGACCGCCGTAGAATCTCGATAGGGGTTTATTATGGGGTTAAAAACTCATCCACAGAACCGTGGACGTTTAACATTGTAAAATATATAAAAACATATACAGTAATTGCAAAACGCGTTTCGAATCCGGATCGGATTTTTCTTGAGTTGCGGTGCAGAGTTCTCTTTCTTCCTTTCCATGCTGTTCCAGGATTTCCCACGAGTTATCATGCACTTCTTATGCTCCCACGTCAGACCCTTTACTCCATCTCCTTGGCTCTGTACATATTGTCCTTCCTGTTGCTCTGTTGATGGAGCTCGGTATGAACATCGCCGTATTTGCTCACAAAACATACCTTCGCTTTTGTCAACACACATTAATGCGCCCCGCTCTCCAGACGCCGCGCTCTTCACTTGGCAAGGACCTTGTTTACTTTACATTTTATATTACCCGGCTAAGGAGACAAAGAGACACATCCAGGAAAATTGATGAAGACAGAACGAGTCACGCGGTGTAAAATTCATTATTCTATCAGGTTCTGGCGCTGCTAAGGCCGGCTGATCAATGCCAGGAGCATGAAGATCCTTTACACTGACTGATGTCTGTGACAGCCCCAAATATTATATCATATCACATTTTCATAGATGGTCAAAGCAAGAGGAACGACATTGCAGCAAAAAAACATACAGCCGTATTCTCAATATTAATATCAGTGAGCACTATTACTCACTAAAATAAACAGGACATACATAATCCTGATAAATTAGGTCTAAATCAACCATCAAAATAAAGTATGATAAACCAGGGACACTTACTCATAGATCCAGGCACCGTGACTGTGGTAATCTTCTTATATCTGTTCCTTCCTTCTAAAAATCAACTTGTAATATTATGCTAATGAGCCAGAAGGGCTCCTGGGATTGTTAATAGAGCGTTTCCATGCTGCAGATTCACAGGCTGTTACACTGTGCAGCAGCACACCCCCCTCTCATGGTGTGCTGAAACCTCTTCTGCTGCAATGAGATTACAGTATGCAGCAGTATGAGGATGAGAAAGTCTAACAGCCTGTAAAGCTACAGCATGGAGGAGTTCTGGTAACACCCCGAGGAGCCCTTCTGGCTCATCAGCACAATTGTAAAAGTTGATTTTAGAAGGAAGGAGGCCGTGGATAACCAATATAAGAAGATTAGGAGTGTTTATTTATACGCAGTTTATTGGTATACATTTTAATCTATGAATATACACACATATATATGCATACCATAAAGACCATTGCAGAATATGCACATCACATATATACACGCATACATACAATAACATATATAGACATATAGCAAATATACACCCAATAGCCCAGATGCTGGGGGCCCCTGACACTGTGGGTCCCATGGCTGCTACCCCTATAGTTACACCCCCATCCAACTTATTGCTATCATGGTGGCCTTACAAGACATAGGGGGGCACTTAGTATTTCACACAGGGACATAAATAATGTCATGATGGAATCTGTTATGTGATGTTATAAATGAAATAATATGTATTATTCGTATAAAATCATCATAAAATTCTAAGATTCCAAAAATTTACAATTTGTCTTGTTGACCTACTGCTTGGCCACCAATACTAGTGGTCACCAAGGGGAACCAGTGCTACCATCTCACCAAAGTAATCAGATCTCTACTAAGATTTCCATTAACCCTTTCTGTTTTTTTCTGGCCACTGTTCCTCCAAGTCTTAAAACTGTATTGGCGTCTAAATGGTGTCAATTCAATTTAAATATATGGCAGAACATAAATTATTAGCTTCCCTGTTCTGTCATTTAGATTCAGTGGGGCTCATTTACTGCTCACTTTCGTCAGACTTTGCACCTTTTTTAACTTTCAAATTGTGTCACAAGACAATGCACTTACATGCACCAGGAAGAAGAAGGTGAACTCCTGCGGACCTGAGCGGGGAAGCGACACATGCAGGATATCGGGCGCACGATCTTAGATAATCGCGCCTCAGTGTGTTATCGTCGGACAATGCACTTTCAGTGAACTCCAGCGGACGGGTAAGTAAATGTGCCCCAATATCTGTGCATTAGGGAAGTCTATAAACAGAACTTTGCTTGGGGCCCCATAAATTTTGTAACACAAGGCTAGAACAGGAAAATTTATGGTTACCGACCGTTCGTCATGTGATGTTATCATCGTGAGAAACATAATTGTCGTTGCTATCCCTAAGGACCCAACCCTAGGATCTATACAAGCAGTCCCTGGGTTACTTACAAGATAGGTTCCATAGGTTTGTTCTTAAGTTGAATTTGTATGTAAGTCGAAACTGTATGTCGAAACTTATGTCTACCTACCATTCCTTATGTGATGTTATGATCGAAAAGTAAATGTCTCTGCCATCCCTAAGGACCGACCCCTAGGATCTATACAAGCAGTCCCTGGATTACATACAAGATAGATTCCATAGGTTTGTTCTTAAGTTGAATTTGTATGTAAGTCGAAACTGTATATTTTATTATATGTGCAAAACTAGAATATGCCCGTAATATCTGTATTCCGCCTTGTAGCCTCTTGTCTTATCCTTCCTTCGTATCAATAAAAGGCTAAAAAAAAAAAAATTATCATACAGATAAAAGAGCTTTAATACCCAATTCTCATGCTAACGAGAATATTTCAGGCGGTTTTTTTTTTCCGCCGACACATTCGGAGAAAAGCAGCAAAAGCTGCAGATGACATATAATAGCATATTGACTTTTACAGATCCTTCCCTGGAGAGGTTACAGATGGTATTGTATATATTGTTTAAATCTGAATTCAGCCCTAATTCTAGAAAACAAATGGTTCTGTGTAACCTCGGAGTGGAGATTTGGTCGGAGGAGGTATAGCGCTGTTTTATTTCCCGCAGGTAATAAGGTACACGACCCTATTTCGCTGTCAACATCAGAAAAATTTACCGTAAAATTGACTATATAAAGGGATGTGGGTCTCGGCCTCTTCCCTTTCTCTTAAAGACACAACGTCTAGATATTCCAGCCATAGAAGTTTCAGGATTTCGTATCCTTGACCCTTGAATAAGATATATTTCCCGATTTCCAATATTTTCCCGATTTCCAAATTTTTTTTTCGCCATGACATTGTGTGTAGAGATGAGCGGCGATTAGGCGCTTCCTGTAAATATACACTGTCAATTTCTATTCTGCCTGCAGCCGGCGAGGGAAGAAACCGGCGCATTACAACGAGTTTCCTGCGGCTGCCGAAATCATCCTCTAGTTTTAAAATTCATAGCTTCCTAAATTGTAGCATTAAGGGGAATCAGAAGGAAATAATAGGAAGGAGAGAGAGGGGGGAAAAAAAACAATAAATGCATAAATGTTCTCAGCTTTGCGAGATGTGCGGTCATTTTCTGCTCGTCCGTCTCCTGATCAGTTTAATATGAAGGATATATGAATGATCCGCACAACGGATAAGACATTTATAACTCAGCAAATGACCAAATACAGGCAGAGAAGGGGGAAGATGGAGAAAAGGGGATTGATAGACAGACACGAGATGGATAGATAGATATAATATAGATATTAGATAGATAGATAGATAGATAGATATAATATAGATATTAGATAGATAGATAGATAGATAGATATAATATAGATATTATATATAGATGAAATATATATAGATGAAAGATAGATAGATAGATAGATAGATAGATAGATAGATAGATATGTGATAGATAGATAGAAAATAGATATGAGATAGATAGATAGATAGATAGATAGATAGATAGATAGATAGATAGATAGATAGATAGAAAATAGATATAGGAGAATGGGCAGACTGGTTCGAGCTGATAGAAAGGCAACAGTGGCTCAAATCGCCACCGGTTACAACCAAGGTAGGCAGAAGAGCATCTCTGAACGCACAGTACGTCCAACTTTGAGGCAGATGGGCTACAGCAGCAGAAGACCACACCGGGTGCCACTCCTTTCAGCTAAGAACAGGAAACTGAGGCTACAATTTGCACAAGCTCATCGAAATTGGACAGTAGAAGATTGGAAAAACGTTGCCTGGTCTGATGAGTCTCGATTTCTGCTGCGACATTCGGATGGTAGGGTCAGAATTTGGCGCCAACAACATGAAAGCATGGATCCATCCTGCCTTGTATCAGCGGGTCAGGCTGGTGGTGGTGGTGTCATGGTGTGGGGAATATTTTCTTGGCACTCTTTGGGCCCCTTGGTATAACGCCACAGCCTACCTGAGTATTGTTGCTGACCATGTCCACCCCTTTATGAGCACAATGTACCCTGTAACATCTGATGGCTACTTTCAGCAGGATAATGTGCCATGTCATAAAGCTGGAAGCATCTCAGACTGGTTTCTTGAACATGACAATGAGGTCACTGGACACAAATGGCCTCCACAGTCACCAGATCTCAATCCAATAGAGCATCTTTGGGATGTGGTGGAACGGGAGATTCGCATCATGGATGTGCAGCCAACAAATCTGCGGCAACTGTGTGATGCCATCATGTCAATATGGAGCAAAATCTCTGAGGAGCTTCCAGCACCTTGTTGTATCTATGCCACGAAGAATTGAGGCAGTTCTGAAGGCAAAAGGGGGTCCAACCCGTTACTAGCATGGTGTACCTAATAAAGTGGTCAGTGAGTGTATATGAGATAGATAGACATGAGATATATAGATAGTAGAAATGTGGAGTGGGGTCTAACAATAATAATTTGTCAGCATCCAATGAAAATATTAAAGTTGAACAAAGAGATAGGGATGCCCAAAAACTGTATTAATTTGTAAATACTTTATTAGAAAGTCAATTACATACATTTAAAAACATTTAAAAAAGCACAGATTGTGCAAACACAAACCAGGAAATCCCGTGCCTAATTCATATTAGCTATAAATATCGTGAGTAGTACATGATTAGAGTCAGAAAAATCTATATATATAATTAGTAAATGCTCAATCCACTAGTGTGGTATAGACAGAGAAGGGTATACAATAAATTAGATCATGATTACCTATGTAGCATGAGTATAGGAGCTGGGCACCGGGAGCTGGATAGATCCCCACGCGTTTCGCCTGTTAACCAGGCTTCCTCAGGGGAGATATATAGAGATAGATAGATAGATAGATAGATATGAGATAGATAGATAGATAGATAGATAGATATGACTATCATCTCCTATCTATCTATCTAATATCTCATCATCTATATAGATATCATTCTACTCTATATATCTCTCTATCTATCTCCATTATCTATCTAAGTATCTAGTCTATCGCTATCTATCTATCTATCTACTATCTATCCATATCTATCTATCTCTACTCATATCGTATCTCATATCTAAGCTATCTATCTCTATCTATATACCTATCAATCAATCAATATCATATCTATTTTAATCTATCTATCGATCTATTATTATCTATCTTCTATAAAACAAAGATTTAACGTTCTATTTTAAGAATTAAATGATGCATGGGTAGCTAAAGATCTGAACCTTTACCTATCATCAGTATTTCGCTTCAGGTGTTCAAACTCAAATGGACAGAGAATTGTTACCAGGGCGTCACTATAATGTATTCCCATCCTAAATCTGTCCCCTTTTTGAGCCAGTGCAGCCATTTCAGATCAAGAACTTATTACTATACTAGATAGCTTAGAGATCATGGATAGATAGATAGATAAATAGATAATGGATAGATGGATATGAGATAGATAGATATATAGATAGATGATAGATAGATAGATATATAGATAGGAATAGATAATAGAATATGAATAAGAAAATAGAACAAACAAATAAACTGCACTCAAATAGTATGGAATAACTCAATGGTTTTATTCCCAAGCTGTTAGCGTTGCTGTCTATCTCCTATCTATCTATCTATCTATTATCTCATCTCTATTTTTATCTATCTTCCATCTCTATCTATCTCATATAACACTCCACTCCGGCCACTTTAGTCTTTATTAGGTCCACCCTGGCTAGTAACGCGGGTTGGGCAACCCCCTTTGCCTTCAAACTAACTGCCTCAATTCTTCGTGCATAGATACCACACGGTTCTGGACGCTCCTCCGAGATTTTGGTAAAAGGTATCAACAAGGTGCTGGAAGCTCCTCAGAGATGTTGGTCCATAGTGACATTATGCATTCACACGTTTCCGCAGAATTTGTCGCGTCACTCCTGATGCGAATCTCCTGCGAATCCTCCCGTTCCAAACCACATCCGCAAAGATGCTCTATTTGGATTGAGATCAGGGTCCAATTAATCACTTTTGTGCGCCTAAGTGTATTATTTGCGCCAAATTCTGGCGGCACTTTTTTGCTAGATTAAATCACAAGCTACACCATCCTTGATAAGTATAATTTCCGCCTCTTAGTTATTAATCACTTTCAGTTTAAGGCGCAGTTTAGGCGGGTCAGTTTAGCGCAATGTTAGATTCGGTGCAATCTTACTGTCTCCTGCTCAACGGCTCCCTCTCTGCTTCTCCTCTCCCACAGCCCAGCAGAATTAAGATACACTCACAAAGCCACAGCGACACCCAGGTTGTTACACCACCCAGCACCATTTATCCCTCCTCACATTGTCTTTCTCTACACTGTAGGATCCCCCAGTGCTGGTCCGCTTCTGCTGCAACACCCCTGTAATCTCTGCACAATTGTCCCCCTCAGAACCTGTTCAGAATTACATGGGGGATCAACTTGTTGTATTATCTGCAAACTTCTGCAAACTTGTGCACACTAACTTCTCTTGCTCTTGCTGTGAGCTTCAGGTTTTTGCGAATATTTTTGTAAATAGAACTGATGAACGTGTAAATAAGGTCTGCGCTCCTGCTCGTAATGTATCCAATTGTATCTATTACATGTTCTCAAAGTGAAGTTTCGGCTGAGCTCTGCCTGCTAGAAAATGGCTCTTCTACACCGAGTGGCTCAGTGCTTCTTCGCAGATAAAACGCCACACCTTCGAAGCTGGATTTTTTTGTTGTTTTTTGCTCCCTTTTTGCCCTAATGCAAAAAGTCGCCCGTGATGAATATCATATTAGCGCATCAAAACATCTTTAATTGAACAATATTAGATAAGGGAAAGTGGTTCTTTTAGCTCGCCGTCTCATTTGAACTTAAAATCGCAAAACGGCGCAAAAACTGGTCAACCTAAACAAAAGGCGCAAAAACACAAAAAAACAAGTATAAAATGTGACCCCTGGTGACTGTGGAGGCCTTTGGGTCCCAGTGACCTCATTGTCATGTTCCAGCAACTCTGAGATGATTCCATCTTTTAATGACAATGGCGCATTTATCCTGCCTGAAGTAGCATCAGTTTTCAAAGGGTACATTTGTGCTCATAAAGGGATGGACATGGTCAGCAACAATACTCATGTAGGCTGTGGCGTTGTAACCAATGTGCCCACCAAAAGTGCCCAGAAAAACTATTCCCACACCATGACCACACCTGTGAATACACCACCACCACCAATGCCCACCACCACCATCCCTATCCTCTGTATACAAAATGTATGATTTACCATCCACGCTTTCATGTTGTTGACCTGCCAAATTCTTGACCCCTAACCCCATCCGAATGGTCGCATCATAATCGAACTCATCAGACATACAGACCATGTCAACTTTTTTCCATCCTCTACTTTCAATTTTTTCGATGAGCTTGTTGCAAATTGTATCCTCAGTTTCCTGTTCATTTTAGTTCTTTCTTAGCTAAGAGTATTTGCCCCCAACCTCCGCTTTTTGTCTTCTGCCTGCTGTCGCCCATCTGCCTCAAAGTTGGACTACTGTGCGTTCATAAGAATGCTCTTTCTCCTCTTCCTACCTTGGTTTGTAACGGTGGCGATTTAGTCACTGTTGCCTTTCTATCCTCTCAACCAGTCTGTGTGCCCATTTCTCCGATATCTATACCATCTATCTATCTCCTATCTAATGTTTGTTGTTTGTTTTTTTTTTTGTGTGTGGTTGTTTTTTGTTGGTGAACTTCAGTTGCATTACGGGGAACTTCAGCGCAGCAGCGGCCACTGGGGAAGTCGGCGGGAAATTGCCTTAATGAATCCCGGCCGGCCCGAATCCCCGCACAGAAGCGCCGGGCTGGTCGCGAATGGGCCGGGTAAGGTAAACGCCCAATTTGATAGTTAAAGCCCGCGCTCGTACGAATCAGTCGGATGTCAGACGACTGGCCCCCGATTCTGTAGCATTAAAGCTGCGCACAATCCATTGGGTGCGACACAATCCCCGCGGCAAAACCGGTTAAATGACCTGGTCAAAGTGCTCAAATCCCGAAAACCGTGAAACAGTCCACGAAAAGTCATCTGTGCCCTTTGTAAAATAAGCCCCATGTTCTTCAACCTCATGTAAACATAGGTTTGAAAACTACTAAATTATAAAGAGGGCACTTTTTCTATAGCCCTGGAAGGCCCCATAATGTGTACCGCCCCAAAGATAGTGTTACTATACAATACATTACAGCGAGTTCCTGATGGCCGATGCTGACAGAAGAAGATTTCAAACCTTCTTGATCGTTGTGTTTCTCAGCAGAGATCAACTCCTACCAGAGACATAGGGGCAAAATTTACTTACCCGGCCATTCGCGATCCAGCGGGCGTTTATGCTCTGGATTCGGGTCCGGCCGGGATCATGAAGGCAGTTTCCTCCGCCGTCACCAGGGGCGCTGTGCGCTAAAATCATCTCCACGAGACGGAATGCACCACCTCGGACCAGGGGAAGGTAAGAGGTTCCCCAAGCGGGACACCACTTTTTATCGGTTTTGAAATGCGGCGGTTTTTACGAATACGTCGGGTTTTCGTTCGCCACGCCCCCCGATTTCTGTCGCGCGCATGACGGCCCGATGCGCCACATCGATCGCGTGCGACACAATCCGGGGCAATTTCAGGTTACAATCGGCGCCACGGAAAATATTCGGGTAAACACGCGGGAAAACGCGAATCGGGCCCTTAGTAAATGACCCAATAGTGGCGCTTCTTCCTAAGAAGGAACACATGCAACTCCTTGGCCGGGGACTAAGGGAATAGTATCAGCCCGCTGAGCATATCCTTGCCCACATACAAGGTGTAGGGTAACTTAAACGCTCCTGCTGAGATGTATTATAAATATAAAATGAGATCAATATAGTTGAATTGTTTTTAAGCAACACCTTTGAATCAGCTCAGCATTACAAAATACTGTAAACACTGAATTTGCACGAGAGACTGACGGTGGAAAACCATGGACCCGATGTTACTATGAGTGAAGGTGCTGGTCTGGACTACCAACACGCGGTTTGTTGAGTCTGTAGAACCGGTTAAAGACAAAACATATTTTGAATAAATTACTAATTGCAAAACATTGTTTTTTTTTTACATGTGAATAACAGCCACATTGCATTTAGGAGTATCCACAACATTTCAATCAATGTAGTAACTTAAAAGGCCTACTTTCCACATCTCCCTATTGCCAGTGAGGCGGCAACCTTTTGAACTGGTGTGTCAAAAAATTCCGACCAAAAACCATCAATAACTCGGGTGGCTGTGGTCCCCTTTAGAAAAAAAACCGTATTTGTGATATTTAGAGTTTAAAATAAACAAAAACATGTATAGTCTTTACCCCTTGCGCTCTTGCGACGTAGTGTTACGGCGCTGAGTCCCGCGATTTAGCGGTTCAGCGCAGAGTTACAGCTACGGCGCAGAGGACGATGCCGGTTCAGCGCTGTATAGCAGCGAACCGGCATCGCATAGCCGCGGGATTTCAGCGGTTAAATGACCGCTGACATCCACGGCTACACCGCGGTCGAGTGGGCTCCGATCGCGGGTGTTTAACCCGTTAAAGCCGTCGGTCAAGCGGACCGCGCATGTTTTTAACCATGCTTTCTGGGGGTCTTTACCCACGATCGGCCCCCCCGCACCGTTTTCGGGGTGGGCCGATCGCTGTTTTGGTCCCTCTGGGGTCGATCGGGACACCCAGAGAAGCCTGAGGGTTTACAGTTAGGTGGCGTCTGTGAGTTCATCTTAAAAGGCAAGTGTCCGGCCTAGGTGCATCTGCATTAGGGATGGCACTGATAATTACCCTGCAATACATTTAGTAGTGCCGAGTATTACAAGAAAACAAAGCAATCAGATGATGGCTTGTTCATCTCCCATGGTGGATCAAGTAAAAAATGTAAAAAAAAAATGTTATTCAATAAACACGTACTTTATAAACACTAAAATGCCCATAGACCCCCAAAAATATAAAGAGACAATATAACGCTCCAAAAAAGTTAAATATAACACAAAAACCCCCATATTAGTATCACCGGTCCATAACATCCAAGAATAAAAACTAAATAAATATTTGAACCCATATGATGACCGCCGTTAAAAAAAAATAACTTCAAAAAACCCGCCAACAAAAATTATGATTTTTACTATTATATCCCACAAAAAATGCAATAAAAAGTGATCAACAAAACATATGTACTCCCAGAAGGATATTGTTGCAAAGGAAACAACAGGTCCGCAAAAAACAAGCCATTTCAACCCGCGCTGTAGCAAAAAGTACAATGTTATTGCCCACTGGAAGACGGCGAGCAAAAAAATGATTAGAGTTTCCCCAACTTAGGGTTTATTTGGGCAAAATTAGTAAAAAACAAACAACATTCCAGGTTCGTATCCCCGTAAATGTAGCGACCCATAGGGAATAAAGATAACAGGATTTTAGGATATACGGTGAAATACGGAAAAAAAAAAAAAGAAAAAAATCCAGTACAGATTTGATGCTTTTCTACTCATGACCTCAACAACAAGTTCCAAAATTTTCAAAAGAGGGGATACAACCCCAAAAATGGTAACCACGGGAAAAACGCAACTCGTCCTGCAAAAAAAAATTGCCGTCACATGGCCCAAAAACGGAAAAGCGAAAATTTTTATAGCCTTCAAAAGGGGGGCCAAACAAGAAAAACTAAAAAATGCCTGACAGCAGCAGGGTGCTCCTTCCCTTCGGCGGCCCCGCTGTGGACCCCATTAACCACAAGTAAACGGGCCACTGTGGGGGTCGTGCACTCAGGAGGAAATTGTAGAACCAAATTTTGGTGAGTTCTCTTTTTATCTTTGGGAAATGTGTAAATTTTTAGGGCTAAATGAACGTATTAAAAACCGACAAACATTTGCTAAATGAAAATTTCTAAATTTCACCCGCCATTGTGATTCAATTACTCTGAAGATCTCAAGGGGTAACAATCTTTGGCGAAAAGGCTGTTTCTGATAGTTGGAGGGGTGCCAGATTGAAAAGGGTGGTATATAGGGGGGTTTGTTGCAAATATGTAAAATTGATTTTCAAACAGTATTACCCCAAAATAGTCAATTCCGAAAAAATACGGAAATCGCTACTTCGATTGGTAGGCCGCGGTGCGGCAAAATAAATTATCCAAACATTTCAGAAATTATGAAAATGTAAAGTAGGACAAAATGGGAAAATGTTATTCTGCAATTTATTTAGGGTTAAATAAGATATCTGCCTGAAAACGCAATGATTAGAATTCGAAATGGCAAATTTTCGAAAATTCATTCATTTTTTTCTTTTTGTTTGTAAATAAACGCAAAACTTATAGCCAAAAATTTAACACTAAAATGAAGTACACCTGTGGGAAAAAACAATCTCGGAATCGCTTTGATAGTAAACAGCGTCAAAAAGTTATTACACAGGAAGGACACTGGTCAAATCAAAAAAAAAGTTGCGAGGCCTTTAACCTGCCAAACAGGGCTGCATCCTTACGGGGTTAAAACATACTGATAGTGACTTCTGTGTTAATCTGTCAGTGTTTTATTTTGTTGGTCTTTGCTGTAGTTAAACTTTGTGTGGGGTTTCCATGGAAACTAAGATAAGTGAGGGGGAGGAACCTGTGGCGTCAGCAACAGCTAGTTTTAAGGGAAATTTAGGTCCTGAGAAGTTGCCACCCAAAGAGTGACATCACAGCCCAAGCCCAGCAGAGATAAACTTCAATAAAAATTAAACTACCCTAACTGAAAGGCTCCAAACGACAACACGGACCCTACGTTACTCCTCGTCAGGCCGCTTCAGCTCAAGGGTAGATGTTCCGCGGAGCCACAGCCGAGTTTCGTCTTTGAATGCTGGAAACGCTCCACTTCTGGAGTCATTGCGAGGACATCCGCAGAGCAGGACTGGAAGGGAAAGGACAGAGCTGCGATCTCTCTTGGACTGCGGATGCGCCGCTCGATGCAAGACACATCACCGACCGACGGCCGGGACTGGCCCCAGGAAATGCACTACAGCATTTTTTCTCCAGCGTGTGTCCTGAAAATGGCTACGTGTGTCAGGGCTGACACGCGTGCAGAGGTTGGCCATCATGACCTTTGCTTCATGTAAGGAGATGTCGGCAGATTCCCCTTACATTGGAGGGGTTCATATTAGAGGATGAGGTGCCCCCCCCGGAAGCAGGTGGAGGCGTGAACACTGTGGATTGAGTGGCTGGAGTGATGGATTGGGTTCCCTGGCAGTGCTATAAATGTTCTTACATGTACAGTTACACACTGGGTACCTCCCTGGGTGTCTATTTCAGTGGAGGCCGGGATGGACTTGCAGCATGTGGCACTGGTTCCCCAGAGGTAATTTATGGCGTTAGCTAGCTATATAGTTGTCATTCCTCCCAGTACGTAGCAGGATTGTATAATGCAGCCTTATAAATTTCATCTGTGTACCTTCCCGTATGCTACATTTTCTGTGCAGAAAGAGGCGGAATAGGATGCCCTTTCACCGTGCCACTGAATGTTCTCTGGATAATTTCAACGTATACATTGGGAGCTTAATCGGCTTATACACTAAGTGGACCATTGGGTCTCTATCGGACAGTGAAACCTCTGTCCCCAGAAGATTTGGTATAATTTGGGGGCCCCGAAATATTACCCCTTCCACAATTTCTGGAGCTTGAAATGAGTGGAACCCGGTGTTCCCCCTGGCCAATAAAACCGCAATGGATAGAAGCTAGCTTGTATTAATTTTCCGAATTGGATGCTTGGTGGCCAATCCAGGACAATCTGTCAGGGTACGCTTGATTGGAAAATTCAGGTATGCTCAATTCTATCTGGGACCCCAGAAATTACATGATCTGCATTACAGGCAGTCCCCGGGTACTACAGGTAGATTATGTAGGTGTGTTTTCTTAATTGAATTTGTAGGAAGTCGGAGTATATTTTATAATTGTAACCCCCAGCCAAAAAAAAATTTAGTCTCTGTGAAATTGGATAAACTTAAAAAATGCGGGTTGTCATAAGAACCTAGAGTAACAATAATCTCATGACAGACACCTGTGATAACTGTTACAGTGATTATGTAAGCTAGGGGACTAAAGTACAGAAAATTACCAACATCCAGAGGTCCTTCTGTAAACAAGGGATCGTATGGAAGTCGGGTTGTCTTAAGTAGGGGGGGACCGCAGTATTGGTAAATCCTGCCTGGATATGTACTCCAGATTACAACCCACTCACCTAGACACTTGCAGTTCATCCCTGCTGATTTTTACACCAGTCTCACCTTTTGTTTTCCCGGAAAGTGCCCCAAAATACGTACAGCACTGCATCATTTATAATTGTCACAGCGAGTTCTGTAAAGCCCACATGAATATTCTCACAAAATGATGTTATGTCGTGACCATTCTCCAATCCTACGCGTGTTCTTTTCGATTTTCCGTACATTTAAAAGCTTTGCAATTGTCGTGATCTTTTCCTCCCCGGCGCCATCCAATCTTCGGCCGGCATCCGCAGACTCCCCATGTAGAAGCCAAATGGTGGCACAATTTTACGTCGGGACCCATAAAAGAATATGGACTTCCTCATATCAACCACATTTAAAAAATAAATTAGCTTCCAATAACACCGCTGTTCGCCGAGCCCCCGGTTAATATTCTAATCTCCGGTGGAGTCGTAAACCGCGCAGGTCAAGATTTGTATTTAAGCGGACGGACCGTTAAAAAAATTATTATTTCGCCCAAAAAAATGGACTCGTGCCGCCTCGGTATGAGGATATTTGGCGTAAGGGATTAAGAGGCTGTGATGAATAACCGAATCCGATGTTTTCTTCGCCGCTTCTGCTATGAACCGATAAAAACAATTATATAATGAGAAAATCAGAGAGCCTAAACTGTTCCTAAACAGCTCCCGAAAAAAATGCTAATAAACCGAATTCCTATTTGGTTTACGGGGGTTTCAGTGTCTAGTTCGGCTAATAAGAATGTTAGGCAAAATGCATAATAAGCTTTGGAGTAGGGGCAGCGGGGCCGGGCCAGCCCCGCGTCTTTGCGCGCACTTCACTGCCGCGGTGTTGTTAGAATGCTGGACTACGTTATGTCTGCGATGTGACTTTCTGCAATTTTGCATCTTCCAATTAGGTTTCCAAAATTTAAGTGTGGACTTTGGAAACCTCTAGGACCAATTACATTCGGCTATCAAATTACATTTGAAGGTCAAAACAATCGCGAAAAAGTTTATCGCCCTCAGACGGAGAGTAGCAGACAGGGGGACGGCGGGGGGGGACGGCGGGGGAAAAATTTCGATATTAGTTAACAGCTAATAAGATGATGAACAGATACAAATTATAAATCCAGTCGTCCGATCTAAGATTCTCATTTGGTGTTTTTCGGCTGTGGTTTGGGTCATTGTGGTGGTTGGGACAATAGGTTGGAAGGCTGGCTTTCGCATGATTTAGGAAAGTTTGGGATTTTCGAGATAGTCGCTGGGAACAGTGTTTCAGATCATGGGGAGCCTAAGCTGCGGAAAACACTACAGGAAAAAATTTGCCGATTTAGATGATTGTATATTGTGATAAATACAATTTATAACAAAAAAGGGCGGATAGGGGAACCATTTTGCATACAAGTAAAAATGACTGAATAAATGGAAAACGGTATACGGAAAAAGGAACAATAGACCAAAACTCGGATTCGTTTGATCGTAAGCATACCTTTGTGGTGTTGTTGTAACAGGGAAAATGGATTTATATTCCAGTATTGTAGCTGTTTGTACACTGAGTGTGTCCTGAACGCACACATGGTTCTAAACTTCTCTTCTGACTGAGTGAATGTAGTAGTGTTCAACCATAAGAAGCTGAAGGGGAAAATATGGATTATATTCCCAGATTGTAGCGGACCAGAAAGCATTGAAGGGTGTTGTTCCATAAACACGGGTTATGCTGTGTGCTCATATTCAGGTCCCAAGGTGGTGGTGCTTGGAGGAATCTTTTAATAATACCCTGGTGTTTTGTTGTTAGTAGAAAGCAGGACTTTATTTACCAGGCTCGAAATTCTTCAAGTACCTAGGGGTGTGTCATTTTTCTCTCAGGTCTCTGCAGAACAGAGTAGGTACTTTCCCTGGAGACATTGTGTATTATGTGGTTAGTAGGAGCAGGGATGTGAATGGGTTAATTTCCGGATTGTAGCTTCTCCAAGGTAGTCTGAGGGTGTTTCCCCTATTTACTGTTGTGGTTAGGACTCTCTGGCAGTGTTTAGAATTGGGGCCCTGAAAGATGTGTCATCACATGACCTTTGTATGTTGTTAGTCGCAAAATGGATTGTGAAAAAATAGGATTTATATTCACAGGGAATTGTATCTGAATGGGCACTAAAGGAATGTAATTACACTTCTGTAATCCTTTTTCTATGCAGTAAACTTACTCGGAGTAGAAGCTGTAGAAGGCGTCTGGTTGAACACACATCAGTCACTCAAAGAAGAGGGAGGGACTTGGAGCAGCTCAATGCAGCGAGCTAGAACCAATTAGTGTGAAGTGGGAACCACCAGCAGTGTAATAAACAGCTACAAACTGGATTGATACATAATTTTTCTTCCAGTCCAACACACCAATATCTCAGGTAAAACTCTTAGAGTTTCACTTTAAATGTTTACAGTTTGCAAATGAGACTGACATATAGAGCGCCACATTTACAGGGTCCGCGGATCGCATTTCGTCGGGTTCCCGAATTTTTCTGTTTTTGACGCCGCATTTAACTGGGTTTTTGGTGCACGCAAGGATTTTGGCGCAATGCTGCCGACTCTCACGCGACACAAAATCGGGGGGTGGGCCTTTGGACAACCTGACTGATCGGACTGAGCGCGGGATTTAACATCAAAATGTGTTGCAAGCCCAAGCACTTACATGCACCGGGAAGAAGAAGGTGAACTCCGGCGGACCTGAGCGGGGAAGCGACACATGCAGGATCTTAGTGAATCACGGCAGTTCCGAATCCTTGTCGGACAACTCACTAGGGGATCGCGACGGAACGGGGGGAAAGTAAATGTGCTCCATCGCATCCAAATAAAACCAAAAACACAGAAATATACAATACCAAGAAAATAGTAATTCTGGAAAATTCTTAAATTAATCTTGTTCTGTAGCCCCCAAATAAATTACCTCTATGGGGGAGTTCATTTACTTTCCCGTCCTGTCAGGCAATCCAGTGGCACCTTCTCCCGCGAGGATTGGGTCTTCCGGCGATTCACTAAGGTCGTGCGCCGAGTCCCCAGGGTCGTGCTGCCGACGAGGTCCGCCGGAGTTCACCTCCTTCTTATATGTAATTTTGGATCATTTTTGGGATGTGATGAAACCTTTTTCAATTTTTGGGTCTGGTGATGATTTGAAAGAAAAAGTCACAGTGATGATCGCTTGTCGCGCCCAGCTATGCTACATCTGTAGGTGTATTTTCGCACAACACAGTCCTGTATAGGCCTATACGATGACCCCCTATACGATGTGTAATATAGCGCCTCACGTTTCTAGACTCTCTAATTTACTGGACACATAACGCGGGGCTAATTCTCCCCACGGACTACGGGTCGGGTGTATTTTTCGACAATGGGTGTGAAATGAAGTCAGTGTAGTGAAATTATTTTTCCTCGTACTGTATGGATCTGGTGCAGAATTTGTTTTAAATTCGACAGCTGTTCATTTTTTTAATGAAATCCTGTCATGTTGTCACAAGAGCTGAAATTATTGGAATTTCCCTAAAATAACACGGGCGTAGCAACGTTTTTACCCTTATTAATGTAACCCAGCAGGTGTGGTTTCCAACTTGAGTTAACCCTTCGGACGATCTCCACGCCTCATATCACGATCCACTTAGGGTTTCTTCCTAACAGGTCAGTAAGATGCTAAGAACATCCCCCCGCCCCCCCCCCCCCCCCCAATGACCACGAATATGCATCAGAGGAGCTCTGATTGATATGAGACAAGAGGCGTCAGAGATACACGAGTGTAACTATCAACATTGGTATGCGATTCTGGCAAGAGACTATATCGATACTCAGAGGGAATGCAAGACTGACCCGTTTCTGTGGAAGCTACCAGACCCGCATCGACACGAAGCTCACGAGGTATTATCACACCGTTATATTTCTTGTTTGAGGGAGATGATGGACAGATAACAAGCGAATCTTGAGACGAATCCACCATGTGTATGTGCGTTCAGCATCTAGACACGCTATCCACACGTATGAGGACTTAGCTAGTAGAGGCAAATGTGCCGGTCTGTTGCTCTTTATCCAGCTGAGAAGCTTCGATGGTCGTCCAGTATAGCTTTTACGTATTCTGGCTCTGGTTCTGTTCGAGGAGCCACCCCTAGAAGACCCGGTCGGCCTCGCAGGACGCGAACCAGGGTTACATACAAGATAGGTTCTGTACGCGTGTGTTAGTCTGCCGTTAGTATTTGTCGATGTATGTTACAAGTACGCGACCCACGAAATATACGACTATATATGCGCTGACACCACACACGCCGTGGCAACATTGTCTTTTAGATTCGCAAAACTCCAGTTGGTTTTAGTATAATGACAATCTACGTCGACCACATGTATAACCTACCAGATGAGAGCCGTGCCAGTGTCCAAGTCTACATGCATGCGAGACTTCAGAGGAAACTGTAATGCGCACGGCCTCACCCGATGTGGTCCTATTCCCTTCCGGCACCACAGCCTGTCGATACTACGAATAAGTCTCACTAGTTATAGATCATTACTCGCTAGTGTCGAGAACTACGAGACTCCTACTAGTAAGAGTGTGTCGGCCGAATATACCAGTAGCAGGCCGTCTTTTGTAGTCATACTAGGGTTACAATAAACATGTCTGCGAGACCGAGTTGATCAAACGATTCAGGTGCTCTTGGATTCAGTTAGTGGATTCCCTGTCACTTGTAGTCACTGTGCTTCTTCGTCGTCCAGCAAGTCCCGCAAGAATTTGCTTGTAATGATTTGCTGCGACAGTTGATCACCACAGCTATGCACCACCTGTAATCCCGACATCAAAAGGTTGCAGTTTTATGGGTTACAATTAGCGAGGAACAATCTAGCAGTCTCTACTCATTCATCATATACTAGTTACTCTATTGGTGAACAGGTACTCAAACCCAAAAGGGGCTCAGGATCACAACAATTACACGAGATTGCAGATCTAGTATGTAACCGAAGGCGGTATAGTCCGTATACAGATTTACCGCAACCATGTGACCCTTGGTATAATGTCTACTACCGATCGATAGACGGCCGTATTATTTTCAGACGTCGCAATTATGTCGCCAGTCCCCGGATGGCACGCGCTGTCACCTGGTGTAGCAGTAATACTGGCTTTTCGGAGCTCTTAGTTCTGCACCTTCTGCCTATTTCAGTCGCTGTCCCACATGAATCGCAGTATAAAGAGTGCTGTGTAAGTCTCATGTGAACAAATTCTGAAGCTAGTTAAAATGCCTCGTAACCAGAAAATATCATAGCACTGTCCAGAGCATGATGTCAGTACCAAGAGCTGTGCATGCGACCCCTATCCCCACACAGCACATAGTTATTGTATTGTGACATTCATCGGCGCGCACACAGAAGAAGCCTGCAGGAGGACGGTGTTGCACAAAGATAACCATGATGCCCCCTATAGACTTTTCACGAAATCTTTGCGGGCTTCTACACACCTAAGGCCCGTTCCCCACTTGCCGAGGTGAGGCGATGAACTCGCATCACCACTCGCACACAACGCCAGCTCGCCGGGGAACGCGGCATGAACGCTGCACGCGGGAGTGAAGTGCTACAAGCATCGCCCTCACAGCCCCACTCCACACACCCCCGCTGCGTCTTTTTCCGCACCTCTTATTGTGTCGAGCGTTTAGGGGGCCGCCGCCCATTGCTGTCATTGGCGCCGTAGTATTTTGTGGCCCTTTGTTTTACTACGCGTCTTTATGTCGAGGCTGACTTGTTTTACCCGCCCGGGAGGTGCTCAATTCGTTTTTCCCACCACCCCCTCCACCTCAGTTTTTTTTTTCTTTTCGTTTCAAGCAGGGGAAACGCGGCCTTTCATTTTTGAGCAAGGCTGCACAGCGACTATTTGTCCCGCCCTTTTCCAGCAATGGCGTGTTGCGAGTGGACACCGATTTATTGGGCACGGATTCTTACATAAGATCGTGGTTCAGATAGTATAAAAACATGCGTTTATGCAGTATAAAACAGACATGCAGTACCGTTGTTTTAAAAAACGCTGGGTAGATGCGTGTTTTTGGATAAATTTTTTAACGCAACCGATGCGTGTTTTGTCTGCGTTTTTTTCTTACCATGTCGCAAGCCACACACCCCTTGCAAGTTCTTGACAGCAACCCGTTGGCCACCCACAACCCTATAACAAACCCCCCCCCCACAACCCACACACCCCTCCAAAAATACAACTACAAAAATATAAAAAAAGGACACCACACAACCACCCCACCCCCCCACCCCCCCAACAACACACACCCGCCCCCACCCCCCCCCCCCCCCCCCCCCCCCCCCCCCGTTCCGCCCCTTTTTTGTTTTTTTCCACAACCAATTCAAAACGCTCCCCCCCCACCTTTCTTTCTCAACGCGCTCTTTCTTACCAAAATCGCACTCCTATGAGTTTTTGTTTACACGCTATTTCAATTGCTGTTTTTACGATTTCGAAAAACGCACTTAGTAAAAACGGGCCAAAAAAAACGGCCCCCAAAAACAAAACGCCATGTGTTGTTCGTTCACCCTAGAGGGTTTGCGGAGACGCACTGTTTTGTTGGACTTTGCACTTTTAGGGTTTGCACGGCTTGCCACAGGTTTTTGGCACAGCTGCGCTGCTTCCATTGTGAACAACAATTGTGGAGGAGGGCAGTCGGACGATTTGACTGATTCAGGACATGGCGCAGGATTTAACTTCAGATTTGTGTCACAAGCCAAGCACTACATGCAACCGGGAAAGAAGAAGTGTGAAATCGAGCGGACCTGAGCGGGAGGGAGCGAACATATGCAGGATATCGGGGGCACGATCTTAGTGAATCACGGAACAAGGGGCCATGATCATCAGACTCTCCACTGACAGTTGGAAGCTAAATGAGCCCATTGCGTGTGGATTGTCCTAGAGAACAGACTCTGATATTAAGGCAGATGCAGCAGAGATGATACGCATGGTGGAGATCCAGCAGCCTCGCAGACCAATGCTAGGGCTCAGGTATTCAGGCGGTCCCTACTAAGAAACACCTGGACTTACATAGACCCCTAGTTACCCAAACGCGCTTCTGATATTGGTTAATTACTGAACTTTAGTGCCTTAGCTAGAAGATCAGCGATATAACAGTTTATCACAGGGTCTGTGTATTAAGATTTATTGTAATCCTGGTTCTCGATGCCAACCCAAAATTTTAAAACTCCAATTGTCACAGAGACACAAAAAAAATTCACTGGGTGTTAAATATATAAAGTATACGGTTCGACTTACATTACAAAACTCAACTTAAGAACAAACTACAGAAACCTAATCGTGATGTAACCGGGTACGCCTGTCGTTCTACCCCCTGCAACAAGAGAAGATTTACTACTACTCAGCAAGCCGACTGGACTCCTACATAGCATCTGAGTGGTAACATTGCACCACTGTTGACCTGTTTGCCAGATCCTCCCCAAAAAAATTACTGTACGTTTTTGCGTCATCTTGGTTTCTTCATGTAAGTCCCGGACTAAAGCCGCTGCAAACCAAAGTATATACACTTACCCCCTGGTTTACATCTGCCCCCATACATGGTAGGGCCCCGCTGGGGAGTGAGGGGTCACTATAAAGTAGAGGGGGGCACAGAATGAGGGGAGCACCATAAGTAGAAGTCATCATAATGGATGGGTGAGGGGCTAACAAACGAGAGGGGGATATCATGGCAGTAGGGGGCGCTGTATCAGTGAGTGGGAGTACTGGAAAGGGGCATTATTAGTAAATGGGAGACAATTAGAGGTGCATTATACAAAAATGGTCAAGCACAAGGGGGCATTAATATTGCGGGGTGGAGCCTACGATGAGGCCACAGAAAGTTGGCGCCATATTCGTGGGACAGGGTGCCATTAATACAGAGGTGTTCAACTTGCAGTCAATGTGGGTAGGTTTAGGGGGTGGTAAGGGGATTGTGGTGGGGATATTTTCCACTGCGCTTACACATGCAATAAATTCAATCCCCTTGAAGTGGAGGTGACACCACAGTGGAGGAGGCTTCACCGGCGCCATATGGGTTCTCTGTGGACCAGAACAGGAGATTATGACGGTACACTGTGATTAAATCTGGATATACCAGTAAGAAGTATGTTACCATCCTCCAGTTATTCAAGGGGCAGCGCCTCACCAGTAATTGCATCTCTAATTACTTAATAGCGCTGATGAATTTATATCGATGCAAAAAACTTGTTACCCATGAAGCCCTACCAGGAGTCTTCAAAAGAAGCCGAAGCAAAGCAAAGGAGCCCCACAAATATCACAGGGAGAACCAGCCCCGCGCCGAGCACTGGAGGGCTGCAAGGGAACATGTAAAAAGCAATTTGAGGACAGTCGTCTCATTTACTAAACCCCAGCACATACATCTTATATATAACATTTTGATGACCTTTTCTCTTTCTCAGCCAAAAAATAATTAGTGAATACTTAAAGGGATGTTTCACTTTGTGATGTAAGATTACAGTGCATCAGGATGAAGATCTGCACCGTGTCATCGTAGCGATCTAGCTAGCTATCTATCTAGCGAGCTAGTCGAGCTCCGAGCTATCGATCGAGACGAGCGAGGCAGAGCGAGCAAGCGAGGCAGAGCGAGCGAGCGCCGAGCGAGAGAGCGAGCGGCGAGGCGAGCGAGGAGCGCAGCGCAGAGCGAGCGAGAGTCAGAGCGAGCGAGGCGAGCGAGAGAGCTAGCGAGCGCAGAGCGAGCGAGCGATGCGAGCGAGCGAGCGCAGAGCCCCCCGAGCGAGCGAGCGGAGCGATGGAGCGGCGAGCGAGCGCAGAGCGAGCGAAGCGAGCGAACGAGCGAGCGAGCGAGCGAGCGAGCGCAGAGAGGGAGCGAGCGAGCGTCGCGAGCGAGCGAGCGAGCGAGTCGAGCGAGCGCAGAGCGAGCGAGCGCAGTAGCGAGAGAGCGAGCGTAGAGCAGAGCGAGCGGCGAGCGAGCTAAGGCAGAGCGGCGAGCGACGAGGAGCGAGCGAGGCAGAGGGAGCGAGCGAGCTGAGCGGCGAGGCGAGCGACAGCGAGCGATGCGCAGAGCGAGCGAGCGCAGAGAGAGCGAGCGAGCGCGAGCGAGCAGGAGCGAGCGAGAGCATAGCGAGCGAGCGAATGCTAGCGATCGATATGAGATAGCGTAGCGCCTAGCTAGCTATCTCAATATCCATCTAGCTCATATCGAAGCTAGCGATCTAGCGCAGAGCGATGATAGCGGTAAAAATTTCGATCGATAGATCTATCTACTGAGCTCATAGCAACCTATCTACGATCTACCTACCTACCACCATCTCATATCTATCTATCGAGCTACTCCTATCGATCTAATCGAGCGATTAGTCAGATCTATCTACTATCTATTATCAAAAACATTTATCTATCTATCTATAAACAAAAGATTGTATCTGTTCTATTTTAGAATTAAATGATGCATGGGTAGCTAAAGATCTGACCTTTACATATCATCGTATTTCGCTCGTTTTTCAACTCAAATGGCAGAGAATTGTTACCAGGGCGACACTTTATAATGTATGCACAAGTCCTTAAATTGTCCCCTGTTGAGCCAGGCAGCCATCCAGATCAAGGAGAACGTTTACCTATACTAGGATAGCTTAGAGTCATGGATAGATAGCGAGCATAGACAAAAAGTAATCTAATCTAATATCTAGCTATTAATATCTATCATCGATCCATATCGCTTATTCGATAGCTATCTCAGATCGAGAGATCGATCGAGCGAGCTAGCGAGCTTGGATGGCTAAGCTAGCGATCGATTCATTTATCTATGCATATCTATATCTATCTATCTATATCTTATCTTCTATCTATCTATCTACATAGATCTATCTATCATAGATAGATAGATAGATAGATAGATAGATAGGAGATAGATAGATATGAGATAGATGATAGATATGAGATAGATAGATAGATAGATAGATAGGAGATAGATAGATAGATAGATAGATAGATAGATAGATAGATAGATGAGGTGCAGATCTTCATCTACTGATGCACAATGTAATCTTACATACATAAAAGTGAAACATTCCCTTTAAGTTATTCACTAATTATTTTTTGGCTGGAAAAGAGAAAAGGATCATCAAAATGTTATATATAAGATGTATTGTGCTGGGGTTTAGTAAATGAGACGACTGATCCTCAAATTGCCTTTTAAACGTTCCCTTGCAGCCTCCTCCAGTGCTCGGCGCGGGGCCTTGTTCTCCCTGTGATATTTGTGGGGCTCCTTTGCTTCGGCTTCTTTTGAAGACTCCTGGTAGGGGCTCATGGGTAACAAGTTTTATGCATCGATTATAAAATCATCAGCGCTAATTAAGTAAATTAGAGATGCAATTAACTGGTGAGCGCTGCCCCTTAAATAACTTGAGGAGGGATGTGGAACATACTTCTGTACTGGTAATAATCCAGATTATCACAGTGTTACCGCTCATAATCTCCTGTATCTGGTCCTAACAGAGAACCAATATGGTCGCCGGTGAAGCCTCCACTGGTGGTGTCACCTCCCAACTTCAAGGGGGATTGAATTTATTGCATGTGTAGAGCGCAGTGGAAAATATTCCCACCACAATCCCCTTACCCCCTAAACCTACCCCACAGTGTGACTGCAAGTTATAACACCTCTGTATTAATGGCACCCTGTCCACAGAATATGGCGCCAACTTTCTGTGGCCTCATCTGTAGGCTCCCACCCCGCAATATTTAATGCCCCCTTGTGCTTGACCATTTTTGGTATAATGCACCTCTAATTGTCTCCCATTTACTAATAATGCCCCTTTCCAGTACTCACTCACTGATACAGCTGCCCCTACTCCGATTGATGATTCCCCCTCTCGTTTGTTAGCCCCTCACCCATCCAATTATGATGACTTCTACTTATGGTGCTCCCCTCATTCTGTGCCCCCCTCTACTTATAGTGACCCCTCACTCCCCATCGGGGCCCTAACAGTGTATGGGGGCAGATGTAAACCAGGGGGTAAGTGTATAACTTGGTTGCAGCGGCTTTAGTCCGGGACTTACATGAAGAAACCAAGATGACGCAAAAACGTACAGTAATTTTTTTGGGGAGATCTGGCAAACAGGTCAACAGGGTGTGCAATGTACCACTCAGATGCTATGTAGGAGTTCAGTCGGCTTGCTGGAGTGTAGTAAATCTTCTCTTGTTGCAGGGGGTAGGAACTAGTACCTGAGCCCTGAAGCAGTGGTCTGCGAGGCTGGCTGGATCTCCACTCAATGCTGTATCAGCTCCTAAGATCAGGAGTCTGTTCTCTAGGACAATCTCAACACAAAGGGGCTCATTTACTTACCTGTCAGACGGAGTTCATGGAAAGTGCATTGTCCGTGTATCATGCACTGTGCCGCGATTCACTAAGATCGTGCGTCCGATATCCTGCATGTGTCCCTTCCCCGCTCAGGTCCACCGGAGTTCACCTTTTTAGCGGTGCATGTAAGTGCATTGGATTGCAACACAATTTGAAAGTTAAGTCCTGCGCTCAGTCCCAATCAGTCGGATCGCCCCCCGATTTCTGTCGCATGAAAGCAGCACAGCTGCGCCAAAATCCAAGGGTGCGACACAATCCCAGCGTAGACACCTGTTAAATACCTGTCAAAGGCACGCAAATCCCGAAAAAGATGGAAAGTCCAACAAAAGTGCGATCCGCAACCCTTAGTAAATGAGCCCCAAAGACTCGGAACCCAGGGCTGAACCTATCCTTTTATTGGGGGGGGGGGATCATTTATCTTTTTCCCCTTCCCTGAGACTTTTTAGGTGCAAATAAAGGTGCACATTTTTGCACTAGTCACCATTGGCTTTCCTACTCATAGGGGCACATTTACTTACCCGGTCCAGTCGTGATCCAGTGGCGCGTTCTCTGCTCTGGATTCTGGTCCGGCCGGGATTTATGAAGGTAGTTCTTCCGCCGTCCACCAGGTGGCGCTGCTGCGCTGAAAGTCATCTCATAACGCCGGAATGCACCACCTCGGACCAGGTGAAGGTAAGCGCTCCCCAAGCGACACTTTTTCGGTTTTTAAATGCGGCGGTTTTTCCGAATACGTCGGGTTTTCGTTCGGCCACGCCCCCCCCGATTTCCGTCGCGCGCATGCCGGCGCCGATGCGCCACAATCCGATCGCGTGCGCCACAATCCCTGGGCAATTCAGGTACAATCGGCGCAAATCGGAAATATTCGGGTAACACGTCGGGAAAACGCGAATTGGGCCCTTAGTAAATGACCCCCATAGTTGGGACTAGAGTGGTTTTTTTGTGCCCTGTTTTTCACGCATAAACATCTGGAAGCAGATGTGTTTTGAAATACAAAGACAAATTAGGCTCAAATGAGGATTATTGCTACATGGGGAACTCCAGTGCACTAAAGGAAAAAGTTGTAAAAAACTACCCCAATGCATCCAAAAAGTCACCAAATTACAACCAAAAAATATGCATCAGATAAAGGCTACTTTCACAAGAACATGTGCTACTTCCGGGTCCCAGCACGAGTTCAGATGGAGAGGCAGAGAGATGAGCGCTGGGAATGGTGCCCAGCAGTACGTATGGGAAAATATAAAGCATGTTCTATCTTTTTCACGGGAATGGTTCGATGCTGTGACACACGTGTGTGGTGACCGTACTGTGATCGGCGCCATAGGCGTCTATGGGGACGTATATCCGTCCCATTCCCAGAACGTTGTGAAAGGGACCCAAGATAAATCTGTCCCATTGATTCTAGGTCTCAGCCTCTGGAAAGTTCCAGGGAGCTAGCCAATAGCCAATAACACCAGGCGATTTGAACAGTAAATATACCGTATTTTTCAGACTATAAGGCGCACAAAAGATCCTTTGATTTTCTCAGAAATCAAAGGTGCGCATTATAGTCCAGTGTGCCTTACATATGAACCGTACTTACAGACAACAGCTGCCTTGAACTGTGCACAGGTCTGCCACCTGCTGTTCATTCATCCTTATAATCAGGTGCGCCTTATATATGAACCGTACTTACAGACAACAGCTGTCTTGAACTGTGCACAGGTCTGCCATCTGCTGGTCATTCATTCTTATAATCCGGTGCGCCTTATATATGAACCGTACTTACAGACAACAGCTGCCTTGAACTGTGCACAGGTCTGCCACCTGCTGGTCATTCATCCTTATAATCAGGTGCGCCTTATAATCCAGTGCGCCTTATATATGAACCTAGACATTTTAGCAGGCATTTATTGATGGTGCGCCTTATACTCCAGTGTGCCTTATAGTCCGAAAAATACGGTACTTAGAATATATGAATATGAATTTTTAAATATATTGTATGCAGTATACCCAATCAGGAGCGTATGGGGCAGTATAGGACAGAAAATGGCTCAGCGTCACAGAAATGTTAGTTTAACTGCATAAAGTTAGCAATGGCCCCTTCATTGGATCAATACATAGTCATAGCCCCTATTTTTATAATACCGCTCATTCTGTAGCCCTTATTCCTAGAATGCTTTGTATTCTAAGTAGAAGCCTCTACTTGAAATGCCCCTTCATTAAATGAGACCCCCCTCTACTTATACAGAATGACCACCTCTATGGCCCCCGATTCTGTGGCCCCCTCTCCTTATAATACCAACTATGTTTTTGGCCGCTCCTTTACAATGCAGCCCTCTTTTACTTTGCCCACTGTGGTGCATTGAGATCCCCCCTCCCCCCCCAAAAAAAAAAAAAAAAATTGCCTTTGTGCTTTAAATACTTATAGATACTTCTCCTGGCTTCAGGGGCTTCTTTGCGGCTCTTTTGAGGTTTTAATTTTGAGTAGGCTGTTTCTAACCAATGGATTTGGGAATCTAAGACAATGGCCATATTGGCAGCCATATTGGTTTTTGGGTGGATGAGGAAAATACTAAACCGCACTGCACAGGTGGTCTTATAGGGGGTGGTCTCAAAAGAACAGACCGATACCTAAAATCTGGATAAAGAGTAGCTTTGCTGTATGTCTCATGCGTATGGCTTAAAGGGGTTGTCTCAAGATTCATTGTTATCCCCTTTACACAGAATAGGGGATAACAATCTGACTAGTGGGGGGTCTGGCAGCTCACAAAAACGGGGGTCTTGCATCTCTATTCATTGTCTTGCCAGAATCTCTGTTGGTTACATTCGTGATTCTGAGTCTTGTCTCATATCCAAAATTCTGATGCAATGGTCATTCAGGCTTCTAGCACTGACTACCGCAGTATCGGAGGCTGGAGGCGTCCGAAGGGTTAACGCGTTGGGAAACCACAGCCTCGTTTACATGTAATTTCGTTCTCGCCCCGTGTTATTTTAGGGAAATGTCCAATACAATGTCAGCCCTTGTGAAAATCATGACAGGATTTCATTAAAAAATGAACAGCTGCGAATTTAACAAATTCTGCGCCAGATCCATACAGTACGCGGAAATAATTTCACTACACTGGACTTCATTTCACACCCATTGTCGAAAAATATAAACCCGACACCGTAGCCGAGAGAATTAGCCCCGCGTTATGTGTCAGTAAATAGGAGAGTCTAGAACGTGAGGCGCTTATATTACACAGCGTATAGGGGCGTCATACGTATAGGACTATACAGGACTGTGTGTGCGAAATACACCTACAGATGTAGCAGTGCTGGGCGCGACATAGCGATCATCACTGTGACTTTCATATCATCACCGGACCCAGAAAATACCAAAAAGGGGTCATCACATACCCAAAATGATCCCAAAAATTATAAGTATAAGAAGTAGGTGAACTCCAGCGGAGCTCGGCGCAGCAGCGACACCTGGTGGACATCGGGCGCACGACCTTAGTGAATCGCCGGAAGACCCGAATCCTCGCTGGAGAAGGTGCCACTGGATTGCGACAGGACCGGGATAAGTAAATGACCCCCATAGAGGTAATTTATTTGGGGGCTACATGACAATATTATTTAAAGGAATTTTCCAGGGATTACTATTGTCTTTGGGTATTGTATAGTTTCTGGTGTTTTTGGTTTTATTTGGATGCTATGGAGCACATTTACTTTCCACCCGTTCCGTCGCGATCCCCGAGGTGAGTTGTCCGACAAGGATTCGGAACTGCCGTGATTCACTAAGATCCTGCATGTGTCGCTTCCCCGCTCAGGTCCGCCGGAGTTCACCTTCTTCTTCCCGGTGCATGTAAGTGCTTGGGCTTGCAACACAATTTTGAATGTTAAATCCCGCGCTCAGTCCGAATCAGTCAGGTTGTCCAAAGGCCCCACCCCCCGATTTGTGTCGCGTGAGAGTCGGCACAATTGCGCCAAAATCCGATTGCGTGCACCAAAAACCCCAGTTAAATGCGGCGCAAAACAGAAAAAGTCGGGAAACCCGACGAAAATGCGATCCGCGGACCCTTAGTAAATGTGCCCCTATATGTCAGTCTCATTTGCAAACTGTAACATTTAAAGGGAAACTCTAAGAAGTTTTTACCTGGAGATATGGGTGTGTTGGACTGAGAAAAATAGATGTACAATCCAGGTTTGTAGCTGTTTATACACTGCTGTGTGTTCCCACTTCACACTAATGTGTTCTTAGCTCTCTGCATTGAGCTGCTCCAAAGTCCCTCCCCTCTTCTTTGAGTGACTGCTGTAGTGTTCAACCAGAAGCCTTCTACAGCTTCTACTCCGAGCAGTTTAATGCATAGAACAAGGAGTACAGAAGTGTAATTACATTCCTTTAGTGCCCAGTCCAGATACAATTCTGGAATATAAATCCATTTTTCACAATCATGTTGCTACTAACAACATACAAAAGGTATGATTACACATCTTTTCAGGGCCAATTTCTAACACTGCAGAGAGTCCTAACCACAACAGTATAGGGAAACACCCTCAGAATACTTGGAGAAGCTACAATCCTGGAATATATAACCATTCACAGTCCTGCTCCTACTAACAACATAATACACATGTCTCCAGGGAAAGTACCTACTACTGGCTGCAGAGACCTGAGAGAAAATGACACACCCCGAGGGTACTTGAAGAAATTTCGATCCTGGAATATAAAGTCCTGCTTCTACTAAAAACAAACACAAAGGTATGATTAAAGATTCCTCCAAGCACACAACCTTGGACTGAATATAGAGCACACAGCATAACCGTGTATGGACAACACCCTTCAATGCTTCTGGTCCAGCTACAATCCTGGAATATAAATCCATATTTTCTTCAGCTTCTTATGGTTGAACACTACTACAGTCACTCAGTCAGAAGAGAGTTTAGAACACAGTGGTGTGCGTTCAGGACACACATCAGTGTACAAACAGCTACAATACTGGAATATAAATCCATTTCCCTGTTACTAACAACACACACAAAGGTATGATTGATCCAAACAGATCCAGTTTGGTCTATTGTTCCTTTTTCCGTTACCGTTTTCCATTTATTCAGTATTTTAATTGTATGCAAAATGTCCCCTATTCAGCCCTTTTTTGTTATAAATTGTAATTTATCACATATATAATCATCTAGAATCGGCAAATTTTTCCTGTAGTGTTCCGCAGCTTAGCTCCACATGATCTGAAACACTGTCCATCAGACTATCTCGAAAATCCAAAAACTTTCCTAAATCATTCGAAAGCCAGCACTGCCACCTAGTGTCCAACCACCACAATGACACAACCACAGGCGGAAAAAAACAAAGGAGAATCTATCTGGACGACTGGATTTATAATTTGTATCTGTTCATCATCTTAGTAGCTGTACACTAATAATCGAAATGTTTCCCCCGCCGTCCCCCCCGCCGTCCCCCTGTCTGCTACTCTCCAGTCGGAGGGCGAGAAACTTTTCGCGAGTGTTGACCTTCAAATGTAATTTGATAGACCGAATGTATTTGTCCTAGAGGTTTCCAAAGTCCACACTAAATTTGGAAACATAATTGGAAGATGCAAAGTGCAGAAAGTAATCAGCGCAGACATACGTAGTCAGCATTCTTAACAACACCGCGGCATAGATAGTGCGCGCAAGACGCGGGGCTGGCCCGGACCGCTGCCTACTCCAAAGCTATTAATTGCATTTTGCCTAAAAGTCTTATTAGCCGAACTAGACAACTGAAACCGTAACCAAATAGGATTGCGGTTATTAAGCATTTTTTCGGGAGCTGTTATGGAACAGTTATGGGCTCTCTGATTTTCTCATTATAATAATTGTTTTTCATCGGTTCATAGCAGAAGCGGCGAAGAAAACAATCGGATCGGTATTCATCACAGCATCTTAATCCATTACGCCCAAATATCTCATACCGATGGCGGCACGAGTCAGCATTTTTGGGCGAAATAATAAATTTTTTAACGGGCGTCCGCTGTAATACAAATAATATGACTCGGCGCCGGTTACGACTCCACCGGAGAGAGATATATAACCGGGGGCTCGGCGACAGCGGATGTTATTGGAAGCTATTTATTTTTTAAATGTGGTTGTATGAGAGATGTCATATTCTTTTATGGGTCCGACGTAAAATTGTGCCACCATTGGCTCTACATGGGAGAGGCTGCGGATGCGCGGCCGAAGATTGATGGCGCCGGGGAGGAAAAGATCACAGACAATGCAAAGCTTGTAAATGTACGGAAAATAAGAAAAAACACGCGTAGGATGAAGATGTCACGGAAATAACATGCATTTTGTGAAATATTCATGTGGGCTTTACAGAACTCGCTGTGACAAGTTATAAATGATGCAGTGCTGTACGTATTTGGGGCACTTTCCGGGAAAAAAAGGTGAGAATGTGTAAAAATCACAGGGATGAACTGCAAGTGTCTAGGTGAGTGGTTGTAATCTGGAATGTACATATCAGGCAGGATTTACCAATACAGGCGGTCCCCTACTTAAGAGCACCCGACTTACAGACGATCCCTTGTTACAGAAGGACCTCTGGATGTTGGTAATTTTCTGTACTTTAGTCCTAGGCTACAATAATCAGCTGTAACAGTTATCACAGGTGTCTGTAATGAAGATTTATTGTTACTCTAGGTTCTTATGACAACCCAACATTTTTAATATCCAATTGTCACAGAGACTAAAATTTTTTTTGGCTGGGGTTACAATTATAAAATATACAGTTCCGACTTACATACAAATTCAATTAAGAACAAACCTACAGAATCTATCCTGTACGTAACCCGGGGACTGTCTGTAATGCAGATCATGTAATTGCTTGGGGTCCCAGATAGAATTGAGCAGACCTGAATTTTCCAATCAAGCGTAACCCGGACATATTGCTGGATTGGCGACCAAGCAGCCAATCCGGAAAATTAATACAACTAGCTACTAGCCATGGCCGTTATTAGCCAGGGGGACACCGGGCCCACTCATTTCAAGCCTCCCAGAAATTGGGGAAGGGGTAAATAGTTCTGGGAGCCCCCAAATATACCAAATCTTCTGGGGACAGAGGTTCACTGTCGATAGAGACCCAATGGTCACTTAGTGTATAAGCCGATTAAGCTCCCAATGTATACATTGAATATATCCATAGACATAGCAGTCTGGCAGGTGAAGGCATCCTATTCGCCTCTGTCTGCACAGAAAATGTAGCATATGGGAAGTACACTAGATGAAAAATGTAGAAGGCTGCATTATACAATCCTGCTACGTACTGGAGAATGACATATATACGCTCAGCTAACGCCATAATAACCTATGGGGACAAGTGCAACCATGCTGCATCCATCCCCGGCCTCCACTGAATATACACTCAGGGAGGTACCCAGTGGTGTAACTGTACATGTAAGAACAGTTATATCACTCAGGGAACCCAATCCAGCCACTCCAGCCAATCAATCCACAGTGTTCACTCCTCCGCCTGCTTTCCGGGGGGGGGGCACATCTGCCTCTATATGACCCCTCCAATGTAAGGGAATCTGCCCGACATCTCCTTACAGTGGAGAGCATAGGGCAGTGATGGCCAACCTATGACACGCGTGTCAGCACTGACACACGTAGCCATTTTCAGTGACACACACTGCTGGAGAAAAATTGCTGTAGTGCAGTTTCCTGGGGCCAGTCAGGCCGTCGGTCGGTGATGTGGTCTGCAGCGAGCGGCTGCATCTCAGTCAGAGAGATCGCAGCTTCTGCTCCTGTCCTCCAGTCCTGCTCTGCGGAGGTCGCGCAATGACTCCAGAGTGGAGCAGTTCCAGCATGCAAAGACGAAACCTATGCTGTGCCTCCGCGGGAACATCTACACTGGAGCTGAAGCGGCCTGAAGAGGAGTAACGGAGGTCCGTGGTGTCGTTGGAGCCTGTGCCAGTTAGGTAAGTTAATTTATTGAGTTGAGCTCTGCTGGGCTGGGCTGTGATGTACACTCTTTGGGGGGCACTTCTCAGGACACAAATGTCCTTAAAACTAGCTGTTGCTGGACTGCCACAGGTTCCTCCCCCTCACTTATCTTAGTTCATGGAACCCCACCACATTAAAACAGCAGACCAACAAAAAACCAACCTGACCAGATTAACACAGAAGTCACTAAGAAGGTATGTTTAACCCCTTAAGGATGCAGCCCTGTTTGCAGGTTACAGGCTCGCAACTTTTTTTTGAAATTTGACCAGTGCCTTCCTGTGGTAAATCTTTGAACGCTGTTACTTATCAAAGCGATTCGAGATTGTTTTTGTCCCCACATGTTGTACCTTCATTTTAGTGTAAATTTGGCTTATAAGTTTTTGCGTTTATTTTACAAAAAACAGAAAAAAAGAATGAATTTTAGAAAAATTTGCCATTTTCGAAATTCTAAATCATTGCTTTTCAGCGCAGATAGACTTACACCTAATAAATAAACTTGCAAATAACATTTCCCATTTGTCTACTTTACATTTTCAATAATTTCTGAAATGTTTGGATAATTTATTTTGCCGTCACGCGCGCCTACAACGAATAGCGATTTTCCTATTTTCCGGAATTGACTATTTTGGGGAAATACTGTTTGAAAATCAAATTTTACATATTAGCAACAAACCCCCTATATAACCAACCCATTTTCAAATCTGCACCCTCAAACTTCAGAAACAGCCTTTTACAAAGATTGTTAACCCCTTGAGATCTTCATAGTACTTGAATCCAAAATGGCGGTGAAATTTAGAAATTTCAAATTATCAAATGTTGTCGGTTAATACGTTCATTTAGCCCAAAATTTACACATTTCCAAAGATAAAAAGAGAAAACTCACCATAAAATTGTTCTACAATTTCTCCTGAGTGCACGCGACCCCCCACACGTGGCCGTTTACTTGTGTTATGGGGCACAGCGGAGGCCAGAAGGGAAGGACACCCTGCTCGCTGTCAAGGAATTTTTAGTTTTCTGTTGCCCCCTTTTGAAGGCTATAAAATTTTCGCTTTTTCCGTTATTTGGGCCATGTGACGGCATGTTTTTGCAGGACGAGATGCTTTTTCCCGTGGTACCATTTTGGGGTTGGTACCACCTATTGTTTGAAAATTTTGGAACTTTTTTTTGAGGTCATGATAGAAAAGCATCAATTCTGTACTGGATTTTTTTACTCTTTTTTTTTCCGTATTCACCGTATACCCTATAATCCTGTTATCTTTATCTATGGTCGATACGATTACGGGGGATACCAGAACCTGAATATTTTTTGTTATGTTTTACCTAATTTGCCAAATAAAAACCCAATGTGGGGAAAAATCTATCATTTTTTTTTGCATCGCCGTCTCCAGTGGCATAACATTGTTACTTTTTTGGCTACAGACGCTGGTTGATGGCTTGTTTTTTTTGCGGGACATGTTGTCTTTGCAACAATATCATTTGGGAGTACATATGTTTTGTTGACACTTTTTATTGCATTTTTGTGGATATAATAGGTAAACATCGATAATTGTTGGCGGGTCTTTGAAGTTTTTTTTTTTTAACGGCGTTCATCATATGGGTTCAATGTTATATTTAGTTATTCTATGGATTGTTATGGACGCGGTGATACTATATATGGGGTTTTTGTGTTATATTTAACTTTTTTGAGCGTTATTTGTCTCTTTTATATGTTTTGGGGCGTTAATGGGCATTTTTATGATTATAAAGTATTTTTTATTGAAAAACATTTTTTTTACATTTTTTACTACTTGATCCACCATGGGATATGAACAAGCACATCATCTGATTGCTTGTTCTTGAATATTACTCTGCAATATAAGTATTGCAGGGTATTATCAGTGCCCAGCCTATGCAGATGAATAGGCGGACACCTTTGCCTTATTACTGTCACAGACCCATCTTAAAGGTAAACCCTCCAGGCTTCTCTGGGGTCCCATCGGACCCCAGAGGAGCCAAAACAGCGATCGGCCCCCCACCCCGAAAACGGTGCGGGGGGCCGATCTGGGGTAAAGCCCCCAGAAGCATTGTAATCTGCCGCGGTCCGCTTTGACCGCGCATTTAACGGGTTAAACACCCGCGATCGAGCCCACTCCGACCGCGGGTTTAGCCGGGATGTCAGCGGTGATTACCGCTGAAATCCCGCGGCTAGCGATCCGGTTCGGCTGCTATACAGCTGCTGAACCGTGCATCGCTCCTCTTCGCGCCGTAGCTGTACTGCGCGGAGCCTAATCCGGGACTCAGCGCAGTACAGCTACGGCGCAGAGCGGCAAGGGGGTAAAGAACTTACATTTTTCGTTTTCTAAAAACCTAAATATCACAAAATAAGGTTTTTTTTCTAAAGGTGACACACCACCCGAGTTATGGATGGTTTTTGGTCGAATTTTGACACACCAAGTTCAAAAGGTTGCCCCTCACTGGCATAGGGAGATGTGAAAGTAGCCTTAGTATTATACATTGATGAAATGTTGTGGATACTCCTAAATGCAATGTCGGCTGTTATTCACCATGTAAAAGAAAAACAATGTTGCAATTAGTATTTATTCAAAATATGTTTTGTCTTTACCTGGTTACAGACTACAAACAAACCGCGTGTGTAGTCGGACCAGCTACCTTCAGCTCCATAGTACACTCGTGGCCAGGTTTCCCGCAAACCGTGCAGTCTCTCCTGCATTCCGTTTAACCGTATTTGGTAAGGCTGAGCTGAATTCACAATTGTGTTGCTTTAAAAACAAGTCAACTATATTGAGCTCATTTTATAATTTATAATACATCTTACAGCAGGAGCGTTAAGCTGACCCTACACATTGTATAGTGGCAAGGAATATGCTCAGCTGGCTGATAACTATTCCCTTAGTCCGGCCAAGGGTGCATGTGTTCTTCTTAGGAAAGAAGCTGCCACTATGGGGGTCATTTACTAAGGGCCCGATTCGCGTTTTCCCGACGTGTTACCCGAATATTTCCGATTTGCGCCGATTGTACCTGAATTGCCCCGGGATTGTGTCGCACGCGATCGGATTGTGGCGCATCGGCGCCGGCATGCGCGCGACAGAAATCGGGGGGCGTGGCCGAACGAAAACCCGACGTATTCGGAAAAACCGCCGCATTTAAAAACCGAAAAAGTGTCGCTTGGGGACCGCTTACCTTCACCTGGTCCGAGGTGGTGCATTCCGGCGCGTGGAGATGATTTTCAGCGCAGCAGCGCCACCTGGTGGACGGCGGAGGAACTGCCTTCATGAATCCCGGCCGGACCCGAATCCAGAGCAGAGAACGCGCCGCTGGATCGCGAATGGGCCGGGTAAGTAAATTTGCCCCTATGTCTCTGGTAGGAGTTGATCTCTGCTGAGAACACAACGATCAAGAAGGTTGAAATCTGTCTTTCTGTCAGCATCGGCCATCAGGACTCCGGCTGTAATGTATTGTATATAGTACAAATATCTTGATACACATTATGGGCCTTCCAGGGCTATAGAAAAGTGCCCTCTTATAATTTTAGTAAGTGTTCAAACCTATGTTTACATGAGGTGTGAAGAGACATGGGGCTTATTTACAAAGGGTCACAGATCGCACTTTCGTTGGACTGTTCACGGTTTTCGGGATTTGAGCAGCTTTGACAGGTATTTAACAGGGGTTTGCGCTGGGATTGTGTCGCACCCAATCGGATTGTGGCGCAGCTTTAATGCGACAGAAATCGGGGGCAGGTCGTCTGACAATCCGACTGATTCGGACTGAGCGCGGGCTTTAACTATCAAATTGGGGCAGATTTACTTACCCGGCCCATTCGCGATCCAGCGGCGCGTTCTGTGCGGTGGATTCGGGTCCGGCCGGGATTCATTAAGGCAGTTCCTCCGACGTCCACCAGGTGGCGCTGCTGCGCTGAAGTTCCCCGGAATGCACTGAAGTTCACCGTCCTATTCATAGTGAAGGTAAGTGCAAGCTCCGCGAGCCTTTTTTTTTTAAAATGTGGCGGTTTTCCCGAATCCGTCGTGTTTTCGTTCGGACACGCCCCCGATTTCCGTAGCGTGCATGCCAGCGCCGATGCACCACAATCCGATCTCGTGCGCCAAAATCCCGGGGCAATACAGGGAAAATCGGCGCAAATCGGAAATATTCGGGTAACACGTCGTGAAACCACGAATTGGGCCCTTAGTAAATGACCCCCATTGTGTCACAAGACAATGCACTTACATGCACCGGGAAGAAGAAGGTGAACTCCGGTGGACCTGAGCGGGGAAACGACACGTGCAGGATATCAGGCGCACGATCTTAGTGAATCGTGGCACAGTGCATGATCGTCGGACTCCGCAGGACCGGGTAAGTAAATGTGCCCCAATATTTTTAAGTGGCAGATCCTGCTTTGTAGCAGGTGACTGCACCCCTGATGCTGCCCCATCTTACTGCTTCCTGAGGCAAAAGGCTCAACTATCCTCATGGCTGGTGCCCCCCTGGATCCTTCATAAGCTCCTGAGCTCATACTAGTCTACCACTAACATTACTAAAAATATGTAAACGAATTGCTGTACATTCAGATCTCTTATTTCCCAAAGTATGTGAACCCCCACTATAATCAAGCCCCTTTTTTTCTGGTAGTGAACATCTTGTAGAGATTAGTTTGTTTCCTGCTTGGGTTTAATTCCTCTTGTGTTCAGCACTCTCTGTTCTTCCAGTGTAAGAGTTCTTTAAGTATATTATTAGCATTGAAGTGGATAATCTCCCGCGAGATCTATAACATTGAAGTTTGCAACCAGAAAAGACTAGTACAATAGTGAACATAGATTGTAGTTGGTAGGGAAAGCAACAACTTTTAACATTTTTAGTACTTAATTGGTCCAATTTTGGTGAATTATGGATTTATAAAAATTTGACCTATACATGTTATGAAAAGTTTAGATTGCTCCGATGGTTTAAAGCCTTAAGCAGCTTATTGTGGGCGGAGCTACAGCATGATTGACATCTAGATGTGACAAGGCCAACTCCATTTTGATCTGTAATCACAGTATATCCTCCTTCTCTGGCACATATCTGGACAGACCTGTCCTCCTCCTCATGTCTAACCTACAGGGAAACTGAAGGATGTGTAACTAGCACTCTATACACCAGGGCCTGGAGAGTGCTGAGGTAGTGCCGAAAAGTGTCACAACATGATCCAGGACTCTAAAGAAGGAAATCTCTAAACACATTATAGACAGAAAAGGGATCTCCAAGTAGAAGGAAACTAAACTTAATTAGTTCTAGAGCGTTTGGTACCAACAAATACTGATTGACGTTGACTTCTAAGGTGTCGGAAATTACATTATTTGTAAGATGGTGCCAATGAAAATACAGCTAGCCTGACAAAAACCAAGCCCTCATTCAGTTTGAAAGCAATCATAGTACCCTGAGAGCCATGGGATTGAAATATAGTTGTTCTTTGGAAATATCAACTAACTAGAAACAAAATAAAAATACAACTAGTCTGACAAAAACCAAGCCCTCATTCAGTTTGAAAGCAATCATAGTACCCTGAAAGCCTTGGGGTTGAAATATATTTGCTCTTTGGAAATATCAACTTATTTGAAATAAAAATACAACTAGTCCGGGAAAAACCAAGTCCGCATTCAGTTTGAAAGCAATTACAGTACCCTGAGAGCCATGGGGTTGAAATATATTAGTTCTTTGGAGATATGAACAAACATGCAATAAGGAGGTAGATGACCCAGATGTCCCAGACGGCTTGTTTTTAAAAGAAGGGTCTCGTTTTATATAAATTCATAGAGTCGTCAATAACAACAAATGGACCATCCAAAAAAAAATCAACTCCTATAATCAATCCCAGTTCTTTCTTTCTCTAGCTTCTCTGACAACAAGGTTCTGACCACCTAAGGTGGAGTGATCACAGATGACAAGGACCCCATTGATGATGGATGTATTACCTGTGTACTACTCACATTCTGATACAGAGTTGTGCTCAGTCAACTGTGCCCAGCTCACCCCACAATCAGGAATAGCATTGTGTAGACCGCTTATCAAGCTTTTTCAGACATACCTTTACAATTTTCAAATAATTCATTTATTTTAGAATAAATTCTGTGTTTAATCTGTATGCAAATGCACTTTTCAGTGCACTAGGGGCGGGGCCATGACTTTGTTGCATCCATTTTCTTCTTACTTCACCTTCATTCTGCTGGGTAATGTCATATCATTATGAAAGGGGCTTTTGCTGAGGGGTGCTGGTCATTGAAGAAGGATTAAAACTAAAAGATAAGTGGACCCAACGGTTGGGTTCGGTGTTTTGGTTTGGCTGCCTGACCCAGACATATTACCAAATTGGCAATTTGAGTCTCCCTGGCCAGTCATAGCCATGGTTAGTTGCTAGGAACTGTTGTTCCACCTATCCGGCAATGTCTGGGTCAGGCGGCCGAACACGAATGCCGAACCCAAACCTGACTCATCTCTAAATGAAACATGTGCACCAGCAGGCATAGCCCCGCCCCCTGTGCACTGAGAAGGTAATAAATATATAAAAAAAAATATTTTCTGTAAAATAATAGGTCTGGAAAGATTATGCAGCGTCTGACACAACGTTGGGGTACGTAGAGGTGGTAGACCCCCTTGGCCTTGACGTGTATATGAAGCCTTGAGCAAATATTTCCCTGTTTCCTATTATTTTATGTATATATGTATGTGTATGTGGTGAAATTTATGGAAAACGGATCTACAGGACAACAGGGCCAGAAATGTAACATGTTTTGTATGGTAAACACAGCGCCTCTGCGTAGAACCGTCTCCCTCTCACCGGCGCAGTCACCAGAGCAGCCGGCGACAATTGGCGTCTTAATGGCGTTAGTCACAATGAAAGTTCCCAAAGTTGACCAGGTATCCGAGCGCATTTCACGGCGAGGTCAGATCCGCGCACATCACATCTAAACGCGCTGGAAACATTTTGATTGCCTGCCAGAAACAATTTGTGTATTTATAGCCGCTGAGAATATTTTCTATCTTTAGACACATTAAAGTAAAGCGGAGCTATCTGATGTAATCAGATTTCATAACCGGCAGAAATGAAAACAAAATCGTATTTTTTTATCATCTCGCGTTGCAGAGTAATATTTGCCAAATAAATAAGTGTGACAGGACAATTGTGATCACACCGACTGGATACATTGAAATGCAAATGGATTTTTCAGAGAAGCTTAGTGCCGAGGCAGGGTGAGGTGTGACTTGCTTAATAGGATGGTAATGATAGAGAGGGATAGATGGAAAGATAGATAGATGATAGATAGAGAGATAGATAGATAGATAGAAAGGTAGGTAGGTAGACATGAGATAGATGGATATGAGATAGATAGAGATATATAGATGCGAGATAGATAGATATGAGATAGAAAGATAGATATGAGAGAGATTGATAGATATGAGATAGATATGAAATAGAAAGATAGATATGAGATAGATAGATAGATAGATATAAGATAGATAGATAGATATAAGATAGATAGAGATATATAGATGTGAGATAGATAGATATTAGATAGATAGATATGAGATAGAAAGATAGATATGAGAGAGATTGATAGATATGAGATAGATATGAAATAGAAAGATAGATATGAGATAGATAGATAGATATAAGATAGATAGAGATATATAGATGTGAGATAGATAGATATTAGATATAAATATAGATAGATATGAGATAGATAGATAGAGATATATAGATGTGAGATAGATAGATATGAGATATATAGATAGATAGGAGATAGAAAGATAGATATGAGATAGATAGATAGATAGATAGATAGATAGATAGATAGGAGAGAGATTGATAGATATGAGATAGATAGATAGATAGATAGATATAAGATAGATAGAGATATATAGATGTGAGATAGATAGATATGAGATATATAGATAGATAGGAGATAGAAAGATAGATATGAGATAGATAGATAGATAGATAGATATGAGATAGATAGATATGAAATATCTATTATTTTGGAAAATAAAGGGGAAATTATGGTACATACAGTATATGATACACTAGAAAGTGATGGGGCCCAGGGGCATAACAACCAGTATATCATCAGAAGAGAGAAAGTTATCTAGCATAGTGGTAAAAGCACCATCATTAATTGCCTGTTTGGCATAACGACCAGGCCGGGGGATGAAGGGAGCCCACATGTGTCCGGCAGGCGATTTTGCGTATAAGAGGAGGGATAGAGAATAAATTGTATGTGTGTCTCTAAGACACACTCACAATTAGTAAGAAGAGCAGAGCAGACATGTGACATGTATGGAATATTACCGGGGAAATGGCGCATTGGCATTGTTCTTCCGCTTGGCGGGTTATACAGTGTGTATATATAGGTGTGTAATGCATATGTACCATTTGTGTGTATATGTTTGTGTTCCGTATATGTGAATTCTGAAATGTAATGTACTGGATAGGGACGGCAGTGAGGATTAAGGTATTTTATTTACGTGGGTGCCCATAGGGAAGGCATCTGTTTTATGTTTCCATTTAACATACACATGTAATTTAGTTTATGTGCAGCAAAAATTTCCAAACAATGATAAATTCAGGAAAAATCATAGGGAGGGATTTATTATACGTATGATTGCGGCCACGCCCCCCACCCCTTTGCGTTCCAGATATCTGACATCTGGCGGGTGCCATAGTGACTGGGTATTTGTTAACACCTGTAGGGGAAGAAAATTAGTTGGACAACCCCTTTAAATTGACAAAAACTCTGTAAAGGTGGAAAAAAAAATCCACACTGGAATTATGGAAATAGTTGCCATTGCTAATACAATTTTTTTTAACCATTGACTTGACCAATACTTATGAAGTTTATTGTAATAAGTGCATAATAAGAGTTTGATTAAATCCGCAGCCAATCCTTGGTAAATGAGCTCCCGAAGTGAAAGCATTTCACCAGTTTTTGTTGTGAAATGAGCTCCAGATCTATGTACCTTAACAATGGATAAAAAATTGATCAGGAGATGGGTCTCCCCGGTTGACAGAACAGAGCAACAGCATAAAATATACCATTGTAAAGCTGGCCACAATCTGTCATGGCCGCTGAGGCCTGCTGGGAAATACTGGAACATTGTACTATTTCTGATGTCTGAGGTGAAATGACATCCCTTAATGGCGGCCTGTCAGGAGATTCACGCCGCCAGAACAAATTCCCCGGCTTCTTCCCTGACTGGATCCTCAGTTATCCCACATTTTATAAAAAGCAAGCCCTATCCTCTTAGGAAATATGGACATCAGAGAAGGCAATCCTCCCACTCCCCACTCACAACATGACAGCAATGGGAAACCCTCTGAATAGCGGCCATTTTAAATTACCCCTGACAGATATTTACCTCAGTAATATACAGAGGAATCAAAAAAAATATACATCAGATTAACCACAGATGCTCAGATAATATCAAGTGATTTTACATTGAGGCCTACAATCTGAGGGAACCTCTTTCAGTAGCGAATGTTTCTGAGGTGAAGTGACATTTCCTAATTGCCGCCCGTGAGGTGATTCACGCTATTGAAACAAATACTCCTGCATCTCCCCTGACTGGTTTGCAACCCCTTATCCCTTTAGGAACATATGGACATCATGGATGATTGCCCCCAACTCAGGAGATGCCTCTAGGAGCCAAAAAAGTCAAACATACTGAATGGCGGCCATTTTATATTACCACAGCTGTGAAATATCTGTCTGTCAGCCGTTTACCTCAGCAAAATCAGCAATAAGTTCATTAGTGTGAAATTCAGCATCAAGTTAGGCGCGCCACTAGAAAAACTGTGTCAAATTATGTGGGTTTTCGAGTGACCTATATTTTTAGGGGAAGGTACGCTCCACGGAAAATAGAGCACATCGCCTCATTGGGATATCAATGGGAGATGGTTTTTGTCATTGAAAATCCATGTCATTGAAAATCCATGCTGAAAATCCTGTGTCCTTAAAAAAAAAATGATTTGCATTTAATAAAAACTCGTTTGGCAACTAATTGTAAGCATTTTATTATTGATCTCATTCTATTTGGGAGCGTGAATAGCATATACGCGCTGCAGTGACCCAGCTTGGCCACTATACAGAAAATGGAGCCGTTTCTGTCACAACATTTACAGCACATCAATCTCATATTGATGACCTATAAGTAATCAAATCTATAACACCCGGTATTTTGTATACACACATTATTATTATGCGTGGGGTTTTAATTAAAGAAAAATGTGCCGAAAACCTATTTTTTTGCATACAATAGTTAACCACAAGCGGTGCGTGTGAACCCTTACAAAAAGAGACAATTTTCCTAAAAAAAAAAAAAAAATCTGCCTTAGGAAACTGTAATGATTTTGCAATTACTTAGCCACTAGGTGGCACTGCAAGATTTATTAATCGAAAATCATGATCTCTCATTTGTAGCTGTCCTTATGCCTAGAGGAGTGTCGTATGGTGTCATATGGAGCACAGATGCTTTGAAATAAAACCTCTGTAGAAGAAGAAAACCCCTTTAAGTTTATTAAGAAATAGAGACAGACCAAAAGTTAAATCACACTTTATTCATAAAACTTGTCTTACAAAAATCTCACTTCCTTGAAGTGTACTTTTTTTTTTTTTTTTTTTTCCCTTTTGATACAAACCAACAATTTTTTCTTTTAACTACAAAAATATTGTTATGGAGTGGAGTAAAGTTTTTTTCTATTTTAAATTTAGGTTTTGGAAACCCATTTTAAAGGGATTATCTGCTTTGGAGAAGGCTCCAGAATAATGGGGCTCATTTACTAAGGGTCTGAACACCGCACTTTCGTCGGGTTTCCCGAATATTTCCTTTTTGCGCCGACTTGCCCGGGATTATGGCGCATGCGATCGGATTGTGGAGCATCAGTGCTGGCTTTCACTGGACAGAAATCTGGGGGCGTGGCCGTCGGACAATTCAACGGATTCGGAAAAACACGGAATTTAAAAAACGATTTGAGTCACAAGATCAAGCACTTACATGCACCAGGAAGAAGAAGGTGAACTCCGGGGGACCTCGGCGCAGCAGCGACACCTAGTGGATATCGGGCGCATGACCTTAGTGAATCCCGGCACACCCGAATCCTCATCGGACAACGAGCCACGGGATCGCGACTGGACCCCAATATGTTGATTACAAAACGTCTTCCTGCATGGACTCCCAGAAATCACCTGCATCCTGAGCTTGAGATGTTCCTGCAGCGCCACCACAGGGGAAGTAAAGTATTACACCCTGCTTATTATTCCATTTTATTGTAGGACAGCATTGGTTCTCCACTTACACACTTTATTATTTTAGTCTTATCTAAAAAGGTATATTTGAAACATAAACATAATTATTTTTTTTTTTTAGTATTTTTGTGGTTTTTGAAGAGAAATGAACATCCCCTTTAACATTAGCTCATTTTTTAATAAAATATAGATACCAGCGTTCTTCCTTTCTTGTGCCATGGCAATTGGTCAGCTCTATTTCAGGAATGTATTTGTATCAATTTCACAAATGCAGGATGAATTTTCAATTTTGTACCACATGACATCTAGAACGAATGTACAGTAACTGCTTTCCCTGGATGAACAGGCCGAAGATAAGGAAGCAAAAACTCATTAAAATTGATAAAAATAATAAAAATTGATAGAATAAATAAAATAAACTAGCAAGGAATGATGGGTAAGTAAAAGCTAAATAAAGTCTAACACGTTTCCTTCATATTCCTCAAAAATTGCAACAACTAGAATTTTTTTTATCCGAAATAAATAAATAAATTATTAAAAACAGAACATTCTACGGGTTTTATAGTTCGTCGCGACGTCTTCGTGGCGGCCACTTCGGATGACGAGACACGTATTCTGCCGCTGAGCTGACCAGCCGCACAAATTCCTCCACATCAAAAGCGTAATTGGTGAATTTCGGGTGGTCTCCCAAAGTCGGGTGATGTCCCTTAATTAGATAGAGCCTCGTTATTGTCTGACACCTTATTCTCTCCATTGAAAGACAAGTTAATTAATTCTGGACTTTCATTTCAAGCGCCCGGGAAATATTGATTGCGGGACACGGGGGGAGGATTATTGACGGCCTGAACTAATGACCAATTAATTTACTTCTGATCCTGCGACAGCCTGAAATGTGTCACAACTCAATGGAAGTGGTCTAATAATGCGAGGGGACAATATGGAGGGATAAATGTAATGGAAAGAGTCAAGAGCGACACTGAGTGTATAGACCAGCAGGAATACTCCGCTCCTAACATACATCTACTCAGAATGTCATTTCTGAGAATACTTTGTATCATTTCAGTTACTTAAAGGGGTTGATTGTTATCCCCACCCTCTGGGACCCCCACCAATCCTTAGAATTGGGGGTTTCGTTCAAACTAATAATGGAGCCGCAGGTTATGAGAGTGAATCTGCTTTGCATTCATTCTTGTTATCGTATTTTTTGGACTTTGATTTTCTCAGAAATCATAGGTGCGCCTTATATATGAACCATACTTACAGCTGCCTTTAACTGTGCAAAGGACTGCCACCTGCTGGTCATTCATCCTTATAATCAGGTGCTCCTTATATATGAACCTAGTCATTTTACCAGGCATTTATTGATGGTGCGCCTTATAGTCCAGTGCGCCTTATATATGAACCATACTTACAGACAAGAGCTGCCTTGAGCTGTGCACAGGTCTGCCACCTGCTGGTCATTCATGCTTATAATCCGGTACACCTTATATATGAACCTAAACGTTTTAGCAGGCATTAATTGATGGTGCGCCTTATAATCCGGTGCGCCATATAGTCAGAAAAATACGGTAAATTAGTGGGAACAAGACCTAGGAATTGGATTAACCCTTAAATTGAGGGACCAAACTTGGGACACACCATTTAAAAATCATTTCGGGAAAATACCTTAAGGAAATCTACAAAATCCATCATGATAAATCATAGAGACTTACTCATAGATCCAGGCACTGTGACTGTGGTAATCTTCTTATATTTGTTATCCATGGCTTCCTTCCTTCTAAAATCAACTTTTAAAAGTATGCTAATAAACCAGCAGGACTCTTGGGGGTGTTACCAGTGACCCTCTGTGCTGAAGCTTCACAGGCTGCTACACTATGCCAGAGCACTTCTACCCTCCTACTGTGTGAGATTAAATATGGAAGGGGAAGTGCTGAGGGAGAAGGGGGTAGGACGAGACATCTTAACAGTCTGTGAAGCTGCAGCATAGAGGGCCTCTGGTAATATCGCAGAACTCCTCTGGCTCATTAGCATAATTTTAGAAGTTGATTTTAGAAGGAAGGAGACCATGAATAACAAATATAAGAATATTACCACAGTCACGGTGCCTGGATCTATGAGTAATGTCCCTGGTTTATCATAATGGATTCTGATGGTAGATTTCCTCTATGGATTTTTCCCAAATGTTAAAGGGAAATGATTTTTTTTTTAAATAGACTCGAAATCAGATAAAATCAAAATAACCAAAGCGGTATCCAGCTGTCTATTGCTTTTCTGACACTTACTAGATCCACACTCAGCTTTCAGGTCTCATCTCAACATATTAAAAATAACGGATCGGCCAATCAATGACAAAGGCGGAACTCCACGGCAGCCAGTGATTGGCTGAGCAGGTATTTCCTTGCATTTCCATGTGCCGAGATAGAGACTAGCAGTGACCCCATAACAGAACAGCTGCAGGGGATCAATTGGCAAATTATCGCTTCTTTATTGTTTTTAACCCGTCCTGAGCTTATCCTTGTTTCAAGATTTTAATATTTTTAAGTCAATATTTTTTTATTTGTATAAATCACGAGCACGAGAGGGGTGGGGGGACAAGTCTCCCACGATCAGACTCTTGACGTGGTACAATGTATCAGTGAGCATCGCTGCTATATGTCTATTCATCTCATGACTTGGTGACAGCTCTGAAATGAAATGGGCTGAGCTGCAATATCACATACAACCACTATACAATGAATGGCGCAGTGAAGCAGTAGTTCTCACCTTAGATAATACAAACCTTCTCATTAGGAGCACTCACCTTGTCCTGAGGGTAAACTTTATCTGCTTTCTCCCATGTGATGTAGTGAACGCCTCGAAGTCTGGCCAAGTCTAGGTAACACCGCTCGTCCTCGCAGTTATACCTTGGGAGATACAGAATTAAAGGTTTTAAGTACAGGCGGTCCCCTACTTAAGAACACCCGACCCCTAGTTACAAACGGACCCCTGGATGATGGTAATTTCCTGTACTTTAGTCCTAGGCTACAATAATCAGCTGTAACAGTTAACAAATGTGTCTGTAATTAAGATTTATTGTTAATCCTGGTTCTTATGACAACCCAACAATTGTTAAATCCAATAGTCATTGAGACCCCAACTGGGGTTACAATTATAAAATATACAGTCCCGACTTACATACAAACTCAACTTAAGAACAAACCTACAGAACCGATCTTGTACGGCCTGTATTATACAGGATGACGCCCTCTGCTGGCTAGATACATGGGAAAAATAACTCACATTAATCACCACATTTTACCTATTCACCCCTTCAAGTCATGGCCCAATGGACCCCATTACAGTCAATTTAGATCTTCTGGGCTTGTTTAGTGTCTATTATTTCGATCATTAGGGACAATTTTGTTGTGCATATCAGCACAACAACATGTACATCCCCAGAAGTACAAGCTATTACCCTTCTGGGGGCACCAGTGGCCATAAAATAAGATTATATATCAACCGGGTCAGCTCCAGGACATTACCATTAATGGATGCCTCAGTCTCTGACCATCCATATAGAGATTTAGGCAGCGCTGACCTCGCTCGTGGGAACAGGACTTGGCTATTATTTTAGGAGTCTATAAATATTTAGGGAAAATTCCATTCTGCCCGGTCATGTTAGGAGAATTCTAGCAATGTCAATATACGGGCACAGCAGCTCCCACACTCAAAATTTAGTTTTTTCACTCCATTTTTCACATAATTTCACTACTTTCCTTTCCACCACTTACAGTATTTTTCAGACTATAAGGCACACCGGAGTTTAAGGCGCACCATCAATAAATGCCTGCTAAAACGTCTAGGTTCACATATAAGGCGCACCGGAGTATAAGGCGCACCTGATTATAAGGATGAATGACCAGCAGGTGGCAGACCTGTGCACAGTTCAAGGCAGCTGTTGTCTGTAAGTGCGGTTCATATATAAGGCGCACCTGATTATAAGGATGAATGACCAGCAGGTGGCAGACCAGTGCCAAGTTCAAGGCAGCTGTTGTCTGTAAGTGCGGTTCATATATAAGGCGCACTGGACTATAAGGCGCACCTTTGATTTATGAGAAAATCAAAGGATTTTTAGTGCTCCTTATAGTCCGAAAAATACGGTATCTTATAAAAATATATGGACACAGAACTACCATTATATTCACAGTATAAAGATTTACACTATTATTGAACTTATAGGTACAGTCAAAAGTTTCTGTGCAATAAGCTCCCCCTAGTGGCGGCTGCAGAATGCAAAGAATAGAGGCACCAAGTTTTTGCACCAAAAAATACATTTTTCCACCTTTTTCGGCAATTGTGTCACTGTTAAAATATGAGGTTAAAGAAGATTTTTTTTGCCTTCTGTAACTTTAACTGCAGAACATTAAGGACCTTCTCTCCAGCCTCCTCTGTTCTCTTACCTAATATGCTAAATAGTTTATTGATTGTCAATTGGGAGGTACTTGACTGTAACATAGGACCGCCCACTCTACAGTAGAGAGCCTAATTAGCATTGCTAGTCGTGCAAATTTCCTAACGCAAATAGGATTATCACATTGCACACGAAAATAACTTACAGCTCAAATATGACGGCCCAGTCGGGTAAAAAGAGCAAATGTGTCAGTCCGGCCCCGTGCATCCCAATAAATATGTCCGAGTTATGCGTGATCTGCAGCTGTTCAAGAAATCCAAGAGATCTAGAGAAATGGAACATGGTGTTTTTGCAGACTTGAAAGTTAATATTGGCCCCTCCCCCATATGCAAATGAGTTAACAGATTTATTTGTTTATTCACGATTTAGCCCTCACCTATATTTGTAATCCACCACAGTGACCTGGAAAAGTGGGATCGCCTTCAGGGCATGGACCAGCTGAGGGAGAATATCAGTAAGAATATGATTAGCGTTGTTAAAGGAAAACTACCACCAGGATGAAGGATTGTAAACCAAGTACACTGACATACTGGTGTGCGCCCCATCTGGCAGGATCTGCTCTACTTTTAGCTTCTTATTCCGTGGTTTTTACAAAAAAAAGGATTTTAAAATTATGCAAATGAGCCTAAGGGGCTGCAGGCTTTCATAGGTTTTAATGGACTCTGGAGCCCCTCAGGCACCTTTGCATAATTTTAAAGCCTTTTATTTTTAAAAACAAAGGCATAAGAAGCTTAAAGAAAAGTGGATCCTGCCAGAGGGGACGCACACCAGTATGTCAGTGTGCTTGGTTTACAATCCTTCATCCTGGTGGTAGACGTCCTTTAACTCTGTGGTTACATTATTGTTACATTTTTACATTTCCTGGGAGACCTGAAACCACAAAATTATTTCCCATGACCAAAGCACAAACAGGAAGAGACATAAAATGAGCCAATCTCTGTTTTGGAGCTTTCCTGAACACAAAAAGATCTAGTTATCTGCGCTGAAAGGTTACGTTTTTAGCACTAATTTCAAAACATCACTAAAGGAAGGAAGGACACCAGACGCTTGTTTAGTAACAAAGGTATTATCCGGGAAAAGCTATGAAAAAAATAATAATTTTTACTTCTCACCTGAAATTTAGCCCAAAATCTCTACCATGTGTTGGCGCCCTCTACAGGCTCCCAACACTTTCTTAGTAATCACAAATAATTAAGGAAGAAAGAAACAAGAAAGAAAAGCTTACCTTATCCAGGTTCAGGATCTTCCGAAACTCTGTGCTGCGTGTAAGAATGGTGACACGAATTTTCTCCTCCTAGGTCCAAAATTAAAGTAAAGTGTATTTTTTCAATCTAAGTCTATTCCCTAGGAATGACATTGCTGTACTATGTGCCCACACCATGATAGAGGAGGTAAAAGATATCCCATGAATCATTTTCATGCCAAATCTCAACCTATAAACTATTAATGTCACAAAGTTTCCAACATAAAGAAACAAAATTGTATCCATGTCCCTTTGTGTTACTGGGAGCAGACTACTCCTAGAGAATGACCATATAAAGCTGTGAGTAGAGTGACTGAGCATGTGCGTCCACCAGCAATCAGCTTGTCAGGTGGACATGAATATTTCTATACATTCTGAACACCAGGTGGCGATATAACATGTATGCAAATGTCTCAACTGTGCACCAGATCATGCTTTGGATGGGACAAATCTGACTCATTTGCGTTGGTGACACAAAGTGGACTATCCCAACATTACCGGACTAAATCTAAAAGTTGGAGGCAGCCTTTCGAACTCCCCCACCCATATAGGACAATATGAGACATTATACCACCACACCGGCCTTTTAGAAGTTATACAGGGGGTCCCCTACTTAAGAACCCCCGACTTACAGACGACCCATAGTTACAGACGGACCCCTCTGACCTTTGGTGAAGCTTTCTGGATGCTTTACTATAGTCCCAGACTGTAATGATCAGCTGTAAGGTGTCTGTAATGAAGCTTTATTGATAATCCTTGGTCACAGGACAGCAAAAAAATTTTGAAACTACAATTGTCACTGGGGCAAAAAAAAATAAAAATTTGAAACACACCAGGAAGATAGATTTTTTTTCTATTGTCTCCTAGTGGTATCTTAGTTTAAAAAAAAAAAAAATTGTCTGGATCTTCAATTTTAAAATATACAGTTCCGACTTACATACAAATTCAACTTAAGAACAAACCTATGGAACCTATCTTGTACGTAACCCGGGGCCTGCCTGTATATGGAGGGGATGACTTGTTTCGGGTTATATTTTACCTATTATTATTTCATGCAGGGCACAAGGCCTGGCCGCAGCACGGAGGACAGCGCGGCTTTTATAGCCTCTGGCCCTCCATCCATAGTCATCTGCTCCGGCACATCTGACAGAGGTAGAGCGCTCCATGTATTATTGGCAGGCTAGGAATAATTTCCTACATGCATAATTTACAGAGCGAACAAAAGGCACAACGTTTTATCCATACCGAAAAAAAAAAAAGCAAAAAAAAAAAAAAACCCCATATACAGTTTATACGGCTGTAATGAACTGCACCCAGCAACAGACCCTTATGCTGATTTATATCGCACCTTTAAAGTTTCTTGGGAAATATTCAGCCGGAAAAGCACGTGTTGTGAAAACGCTCGGAATAATCCGGTGCCGCGGCAATTTGAGATCTAAAGAAGAAAAAAAACACAGCGAAATTTACTGCACTAATAAAGCGCACATCTCCTGTCTGCAAACAATCCTTCTGCTGTCATCCCGCACATCTCCGGATAACTGGCTTACCAGCGGCGTGTTGTAAAATAACCCGTATCTCATCCTGGGCAGGAGCGCAAACACAGCATCCTTAAAGCAGACCTTAAAAGAACGTAAATGCAAAGGAGATATTACTAGAGGAGGCCGTAAAAACACAAATCACCAGCGACAGGATAACTCTGCTTTATGGAGCAACTTCCCAAATGGAGGAGATACATAGTATCACAGTATAAACTACAAAGAACGGACACAAAACTAAGCACTGACCCTTTAAAGTGATGAATGGGGGAGAGAAGTGTAATATATACATTTATATGCAATGGAAGAGAAGTAAATCAGGACTTAGGAGAGACGGTGAAAGTCCTGATTACCCCACCCACACACAGTGATTGACAGTGAGTCCTGATTACCCTGCCCACACAAAGTCAGAGTCCTGATTACCCCGCCCAAACAGTGATTGACAGTGAGAGTCCTGATTACCCCACACACACACAGTGATTGACAGTGAGAGTCCTAATTAATCTGCCCACACACAGGGATTGACAGGTAGAGTGCTGATTACCCCTCCCACATAGAATGATTGACAGTGAGAGTCCCGATTACCCTGCCCACAAAAAGTGAGAGTCCTGATTACCCCGCCCAAACAGTGATCGACAGCGAGAGTCCTGATTACTCCGCCCACACACAGTGATTGACAGTGAGAGTCCTGATTACCCCACCCACACACAATGATTGACATTGAGAGTCCTGATTACTCCGCCCACACACAGTGATTGACAGTGACATTGAGAGTCCTGATTACTCCGCCCACACACAGTGATTGACAGCGAGAGTCCTGATTACCCCTCCCACACACAGTGATTGACATTGAGAGTCCTGATTACTCCGCCCACACACAGTGATTGACAGTGATAGCGCCCCCCGTCGTCCGGCTTAGACTCCCCTATAATAGCGCCCCTGATCGCTGGTTTACCCTCCCTATGATAGTGCCCCGATCGCTGGTTTACCCTCCTATGATAGCGCCCCCGATCGTCTGGCTTAGACCTCCCTATGAAGCGCCCCCGATCGCCGGCTTAGACCTCCCTATAATAGCGCCCTGATCGCCTGGTTTACCCTCCCTATGATAGCGCCCCCGATCGTCCGGCTTAGACCTCCCTATAATAGGCCCCCTGTCTGGCTTACTCTCCTATGATTAGCGCCCCGATCGTCCGGTTAGACCTCCCTATATAGCGCCCCTGATCGCCTGGTTTACCTCCCTATGATAGTGCCCCCGATCGTCGGTTTTTACCCCTCCCTATGATAGCGCCGCCCCGATCGTCCGGTTAGACCTCCCTATAATAGCGCCCCTGACGCCTGGTTTACCCTCCCTATGATAGTGCCCCGATCGTCTGTTTACTCTCCCTATGATAGCGCCCCCGATCGTCCGGCCTTAGACCTCCCTATAATAGCGCCCCTGATCGCCTGGTTTCCCTCCCTATGATATGGCCCCCGACGTCTGGTTTACCCTCTCTATGATAGCGCCCCCGATCGCCTGGTTTACTCTCCCTATGATAGCGCCCCCGATCGTCCGGCTTAGACCTCCCTATGATAGCGCCCCCGATCGCCTGGTTTACTCTCCCTATGATAGCGCCCCCGATCGTCCGGCTTAGACCTCCCTATAATAGCGCCCCTGATCGCCTGTTTACCCTCCCTATGATAGAGCCCCCGATGTGTCTGGTTTACTCTCCCTATGATCGCGCCCCCGATCGTCTGGCTTACTCTCCCTATGATAGCGCCCCCGATCGTCCGGCTTAGACCTCCCTATAATAGCGCCCCTGATCGCCTGGTTTACCCTCCCTATGATAGCGCCCCCGATCGTCTGGTTTACTCTCCCTATGATAGCGCCCCCGATCGTCTGGTTTACTCTCCCTATGATAGCGCCCCCGATCGTCCGGCTTAGACCTCCCTATGATAGCGCCCCCGATCGTCCGGCTTAGACCTCCCTATATAGCGTACCCGATCGTCTGTTACCCTCCCTATGATAGCGCCCCCGATCGTTGGTGTTACCCTCCCTATGATGTAGCGCCCCCGATCGTCTGTTTTACCCTCCCTATGAAGCGCCCCGATCGTACTGGTTTACCCTCCCTATGATAGCGCCCCCGATTGTCCGGCTTAGACTCCCTATGATGACGCCCCCGATCGCCTGGTTTATCTCTATGATAGCGCCCCCGTGGTCCAGCTTAGCCTCCCTATGATAGTGCCCCCGCTAGGCAGAAATACGCCAAGTTTGACCTGGTGTAGTTTTGCGTGAAAAATGTACGCTGCGCCACTCTACACCCCCCCTCCACGCGATTATTTCACTGGACATAGAAGCAGTGATAAATTCCCCTATGTGTCAGTTCATCTGACTGATATAAGAATTCTACTTATAAGTCCTAAAACTGAAAGAGTTGCTTAGTGTGAGACAAAGTTAAAAAGGGGTTAATATGCCAAGATCGGTACACGACTGCTGCCGAACTCAGAGGGCGGGAGGAAGCGCGACCAACCGCTCCGAGGGCGGGAAGGCCGGGGAGGGACGGGCCACGGGCGCAGACGACGACGGAGGAGGGCGGGAAACGTGAGAGGGGGCTGGAGGCTGAAGCCCCGCAGGGGGCGGAGAGCCACGGGGGCCATGAACCGGACGCGGACGCCGCCGCTTCGCCCAAGGAGTCTGGCCCAAAATACAGACGGACGCCATACCGAGCACCGATCGGCGTGTGGTGGAGAGAGTCGGAGGAGGAGGGAACGGAAGCGGCACGAGTCCTTGAGGATGCTCTCCCTAAAAAGCACATTTGGCAAATACGAGGTCGCGAGGGAGAAGGCCTCGCAAGAGCTCCAGTCCGGTTCCAGGAAAACCAGGCAAGGAGATCTAGGTCAGTGGGGAGGAAATATCAGTAGAGCAGAGGATGGAGAGGTGTTGATGAATAAAGACACAAGTGATCAAGAAGTGTAGGACAGTGACGTAAAAGAGTGGAGTAGTAAAAAGTAAACGTAGTATAGTAGAGTAGTTTTTAAAGGTAAAAAGTTATACCCGAGGACCAGGGGGTGTCTCCGGGGGGGAACAGAGCGCAATAGGTGACACCCATGATCTCCTAGGCAAAACAGAGGAAGTTCGCCTCAGGACTCTAGTAATGTAGGAGAAAGGCCCATCCCCACAGGGCAGGCGCACCTAGGTAGTAGTTTTCAAGCGAAAGCAGAAGGGGTATAGCTTCACACTAGTCACCAGGCGGTAACCCCTACGCGACCAAGCTAGGCTATCCCAGCAGTGACAGTTTCTCGTACTAGGCTATTCCTAGGAGGTAAGGAAACCCCTACAGCGAACAGGCACTTACTCTAGGCTATTTTCATATATGGAGGTTCAGAGAGGACCCAGCACTGCACAAGGCAAAAAGGAGGTATAGGAAAGGAGGAGGTCAAAGACTAGGCTGTGAACATTAGTAAAAGTAGGAAACCTCAGGTTCAGGAAAGGAGGCAATGAAGTGACAAGTACAGGCATAAACAAGGAGGAATCACGGTGATAGTGAACGTAAATACGTTTGCAAGGAGGAAGAAGAGGCATAAGAGGAGGAGGAATCCATGAGAGAGTAAGGCACAGTGAAGTAAGAGTTAAAGTGTAAGTAACTAGTAATGATATGGAGTAGTAAAAGTAAGTAGTTTTTTACAGTGAAGTACAGTAAATTTCATCTGGATCCATCAATGAGGCCATGAAGCATTATTCACCTTTTTAGCGAGGCCCCTCGCTGCTCCTCACAGATTAAATGGTTAGGGTGGGAGACACCTGTCAGGACCTGGACCTCAACACAAAGAGGAGATTTTTCAATCGTGATAGCATATAGACGAAGTGTGATTTGCTGTAACCAGAGGCGGCGCGCCCCCCCTGTAGTCTCCAGGGAGATCGGGTGATTGCAGGTGGTCCACAGGGTCCCAGCTCATTCCTGGCAGGTACCCGGCTTATCTCGCCAGGCAGACACTCCAACCGTGTTGTGCTGCCACACAGACTGATTTCTCAATCCCTTGTATTCCACAACCACGAGGACCATCGAGGGTCCCTGGAGACCATCAGCATTATTAATCTCATCCGCTGACCGCCTCCCCTTAAATCAACCATTGACTCACTGATAATTTCCAGGGCAGGGCAGCTTGCCCCTCATTCCCAGATTCCTCATCATACTCACCGAAATCTACGGACAAATCCATCATGATAAACCAGGAACCACTTACTCCTCGAAATCCAGGCCTGTAAACCGTGGGTAAAATATTCTAATGTTTATCAATGCATCCTTCCTGTTAATATCAATTTTTGTAAAAATTAGCATTAGAGGGAAGTGACTCGGGGGATGCCCCTCCTCTTGTAGCTGTAACTTACACTCCCCTCTTTTTTCACTGTACTTACTGTAACTCACACTTCTGCCAGTGTAAGAGCCTGTGAAGCGCAGCACAGAGGGTGCTTTGCTGATACCACTCATATCCATTACTGAATCTAGATGATTATAAAGTTGATTTTAGAATGGAGGCCATGAATAACAAATATAGAAAAATTACACAATTGTGGTTCCGGATCTATGAGTCCGGTGCCCTGGTTTATCAGTGAAGGATTTGATGGTAGATCCTTTAAGTTCTGAAATATAAAACCCCACTCCCCAGTTAGGAATCCAACTCAGTTTAGAAACTTTAAAAATGTATTTATGACCAAAATATGCAGATGAAAGCTGTTATGGAATTCTTCTTTCGTTGGCTCTAATGTCTTAAAAATCCAACAACCTAAAAATTGTCTTGATGACCTTTATGTACTTCAGAGCTGCATTCAAGTTCTGCTAATTGTTCATGGAAACCATCAGTTAAGCCTTGTTTAGGCTTTCAGAAGTTGACAAATCCTATGTTGCTCTTATAAGGAATGCAGGCAGATTTTAGCCCTGAAGCTTGCAGAATTATGAATGCAGCTCTGGGTGATGGACAGGCGCTTCATTGGAGGAACTGATTTTAGAACAGTGGCGGATCTACCGCCCGTAGCGGCTGCTTCTGGCCCGCAGTGAGATGGGCCGGTGAATAGAGGATGCAGAAATCATACGGTTTCGTGGTCTCTATGAAAGCGGCTTTGCTATTCCTTCCTCTGCCTCCATATAGATTTCCTTTATACTTGTACCCTCAGCTTATTGCGTACACTTCACTCTACTGTATGCTGAATTCACACGAACGTCATGGGGAACGTATGTACCGTACATACGATCCCATAGACCGTATGGCGTACAGTACCAAACAGTCTGGCATTGTAGGCTCCGTACACAGTGAAATCATAGGACATGTCCTATTCTTTCCGTGTACACCGCCATGGCCTGCATCACTAGGAGGGGGGAGGGGTCACCACGCTCCTGTCTCACTCTATTACTAGAAATTTTAAGAAAATTCTGAAAATTGTGCATTTTATATCGTTTGTAGAAAACACTGAAAAGTTGTTCTCTGCCGAGTTTCTACGGTTATGGCGATTTGTTTAACGAGACGTGGAAAGCGTTCACGGACTATGAGGTTACACACTTGAAAGCGTACGATTCAAAACGGGTAAAAAAGAAAAACTACCCTCTTGTTTATCATTTAAGGAATTTCAGTTTTAATTAAAGCAACCCTGCACCAGAAAAACAAATTTAACTTGACATTAGACATGAATGTTCAACAAGAGGGTGTGGGCGAGGTAATCAGGACTTTTACTGTCAATCATTGTGTGTGGGCGGAGATTAAGGACTCTCACTGTCAATCACTGTGTGTGGCGGAGTAATCAGGACTCTCAATGGCAACACGTGTGTGGGAGGGGTAATCAGGACATCGCGTCTGACATTGAGAGTCCTGATTACTCCGCCCACACACAGTGATTGACAGCGAGAGTCCTGATTACCCCTCCCACACACAGTGATTGACATTGAGAGTCCTGATTACTCCGCCCACACACAGTGATTGACAGTGAGAGTCCTTAATACTCCGCCCACACACAATGATTGACAGTAAAAGTCCTGATTACCTCGCCCACACCCTCTTGTGGAACATTCATGTCTAATGTCAAGTTAAACTTGGTTTTCTGGGTGCAGGGTTGCATTAAGTAAAACTGAAAATTCCTTTAAATGATAAACAGAAGTGTAGTTTTTCTTTTTTACCCGTTTTGAATCGTACGCTTTCAAGTGTGTAACCTCATAGTCCGTGAACGCTTTCCACGTCTCGTTAAACAAATCGCCATAACCGTAGAAACTCTGCAGAGAAGACAAACATTTTCAGTGTTTTCTAAAAAACGATATAAAATGCACAATTTTCAGAATTTTCTTAAAAGTTTCTAGTAACTAGAGTGAGACAGGAGCGTAGGGGTGACCCCTCCCCTCTCCATAGTGATGCATGGCCCATGGCGGTGTACACGGGGAAAGATAGGACATGTCCTATATTTTCACTGTGTACGGAGCGCTACAATGCCAGACGTGTGTGGTACTGTATCGCCATTACGGTCTATGGGATATGTATGTACGGTACATACGTTCCCCATACGTTCGTGTGAATTCAGCAATACAGTAGCAGTGAAGTGTACGCAATAGCTGAGGTGTACAAGTATAAAGGAAATCTATATGGAGGCAGAGGAAAGGAATAGCAAAGCCGCTTTCATAGAGACCCAGCGAAACCGTATGATTTCTGCATCCTCTATTCAGCCGGGCCCATCTCACTGCGGGCCCCATAGCAGCCGCTACGGCGGTAGATCCGCCACTGTTCTAAAATCAGTTCCTCCAGAATGAAAGCGCCTGTCATCACCCAGAGCTGCATTCATAATTCTGCAAGCTTCAGGGCTAAAATCTGCCTGCATTCCTTATAAGAGCAACAATAGGATTTGTCAAACTTCTTGAAAGCCTAAACAAGCTTACTGATGGTTTCCATGAACAATTAGTAGAACTGTGAATGCAGCTCTGAAGTACAATAAAGGTCATCAAGATCAATTTTTAGGTTTGTTGGACTTTTAAGACATTAGAGCAACGAGAAGAATATTCCATAACAGCTTTCATCTGCAATATTTTGGTCATAAATACATTTTTTAAGATTTCTAAACTGAGTTCGGATTCCTAAACTGGGGAGTGGGGTATTTATATTTCAGGAACTTAAAGGAAATCTACCATCAAAATCCTTCATGATAAACCAGGGACACTGACTCATAGATCCAGGCACCACAAATTGTGTAATTTTCTTATATTTGTTATTCATGGCCTCCATTCTAAAATCAACTTTTATAATCATGCTAATGAGTCAGAATGGATATGAGTGGTATCAGCAAAGCACCTCTGTGCTGCAGCTTCACAGGCTCTTACACTGTGCAGAAGTGTGAGTTTACAGTAAGTACAGTGAAAAAAGAGGGGAGTGTAACAGTTAAGCTACAGAATGGAGGGGCATCCCCCAGAGCACTTCAGCCTCATAAGCATAATTTTAAAAATTGATATTAGAAGGAAGGAGGCCATGGATAACACATATAAGAATATTTTACCACGGTTACAGTGCCTGGATCTAGGAGTAAGTGTTCCTGGTTTATCATGATGGATTTTGACGGTAGATTTCGGTGAAGGATGACTGAGGAATGGGAAGGGGCGCTGCACTGCCTGCCCTGGAGAATTATCAGGCTTGGAGTCAATGGTTAGTGTTAGAGGGGAGGCGGTCAGCGGGAGAGATGATATAATGCTGATGGTCTCCAGGGACCCTCGATGGTCTCGATGGTTGTGGAGATTACAAGGGATTATAAATCAGTCTGGTGCAGGACACAACAGGTTGGAAGTGTCTGCCTGGCGGAGATAAGCCGGGTACCTGCCCATGAATGAGCTGGGACCCTGTGGGACCACCTGCAATCACCGATCAACCATTGGAGACTACAGGGGGCGCGCCGACCTCTGGTTACAGCAAATCACTTCTCTATTCTATCACAGATTGAAAAATCCTCCTCTTTGTGTTGAGGTCTCAGGTCCTGACAGGTGGTCTCCACCCCTAACCATTTATCTGGAGGAGCAGCGAGGGGGCGTCCTAATAAAGGTGAATAATAGCCGTCATGGCCTCATGATGGATCCAGAGAAATTTACTCCTCTACCATATTAACCCCTTTTTCACATTTGTCTCACACTAAGCAACATCTTTTCAGTTTTAGGACTTATAAGTAGAATTCTTATATCAGCAGTGAAGACTGACACATAGGGGGAAATTTATCACTGCTTCTATGTCCAGTGAAATAATCGCGTGGAGGGGGGGTGTAGAGTGGCGCAGCGTACATTTTTCACGCAAAACTACACCAGGTCAAACTTGGCGTATTTCTGCCTAGCGGGGGCACTATCATAGGGAGGCCTAAGCTGGACCATCGGGGGCGCTATCATAGGGAGAGTAAACCAGGCGATCGGGGGCGTCATCATAGGGAGGTCTAAGCCGGACAATCGGGGGCGCTATCATAGGGAGGGTAAACCAGACGATCGGGGGCGCTATCATAGGGAGGGTAAAACAGACGATCGGGGGCGCTATCATAGGGAGGGTAAACCAGACGATCGGGGGCGCTATCATAGGGAGGGTAAAACAGACGATCGGGTACGCTATCATAGGGAGGTCTAAGCCGGACGATCGGGGGCGCTATCATAGGGAGGTCTAAGCCGGACGATCGGGGGCGCTATCATAGGGAGAGTAAACCAGACGATCGGGGGCGCTATCATAGGGAGAGTAAACCAGACGATCGGGGGCGCTATCATAGGGAGGGTAAACCAGGCGATCAGGGGCGCTATTATAGGGAGGTCTAAGCCGGACGATCGGGGGCGCTATCATAGGGAGAGTAAGCCAGACGATCGGGGGCGATCATAGGGAGAGTAAACAGACAATCGGGGCGCTCTCATAGGGAGGGTAAACAGGCGATCAGGGGCACTATTATAGGGAGGTCTAAGCCGGACGATCGGGGGCGCTATCATAGGGAGAGTAAACCAGGCGATCGGGGGCGCCATCATAGGGAGGTCTAAGCCGGACGATCGGGGGCGCTATCATAGGGAGAGTAACCAGCGATCGGGGGCGCTATCATAGAGAGGGTAAACCAGACGATCGGGGGCACTATCATAGGGAGGGTAAACCAGGCGATCAGGGGCGTATATAGGGAGGTCTAAGCCGGACGATCGGGGGCGCTATCATAGGGAGAGTAAACCAGACGATCGGGGCATATCATAGGAGGGTAAACCAGGCGATCAGGGGCGCTATTATAGGGAGGTCTAAGCCGGACGATCGGGGCGCGATCATAGGGAGGGTAAAACCGACGATCGGGGGCACTTATAGGGAGGGTAAACCAGGCGATCAGGGGCGCTATATAGGGAGGTCTAAGCGGACGATCGGGGCGCTATCATAGGGAGAGTAAGCCAGACGATCAGGGGGCGCTATATAGGGAGGTAAGCGGACGATGGGGGCGCTATCATAGGGAGGGTAAACCAGGCGATCAGGGGCGCTATTATAGGGAGGTCTAAGCCGGACGATCGGGGGCGCTATCATAGGGAGGTCTAAGCCAGACGATCGGGGGCGCTATCATAGGGAGGGTAAACCAGGCGATCGGGGGCACTATCATAGGGAGGGTAAACCAGGCGATCAGGGGCGCTATTATAGGGAGGTCTAAGCGGACGATCAGGGGCGCTATCATAGGGAGGGTAAACCAGCGATCGGGGCGCTATATAGTGGAGGTCTAAGCGGACGATCGGGGGCGCTATCATGGGAGAGTCTAACCAGACGATCGGGGGCGGCTATCATAGGGAGGGTAAACCAGGCGATGGGGCGCACTATATAGGGAGGTCTAAGCCGGAACGATCGGGGGCGGCCATCATAGAGGTCTAAGCGGACGATCGGGGGGCGCTATCATAGGTGAAGCCCTAAGCAGACACAGGAGGGGGCGCATATAGGAGGGACCAGCCAGACGTGATGGGGGGGGAGGGGCGCTGGGAGCTATCATGGGAGGACTAAGCCGGATGCAGGGGGACACTTCATAGGAGGCGAAGCCGGGACACGCACAAGGGGGGTGTGCGCTATCATACGCCAATGATCTGACCTTACAGTATTTCCCCATAGTTTATAAGTAATAGGAACATTTTGTAAAGGTTCAGTTTTAGGTTCCGCACTTTTGCTTGTCTGACGTGTTCGCGCTTCCATTATGCTTATTGCGATGGTAGACTTCCTTCAGGGGTTGCCCCAACTTATTCCACAGGACAACAATCGTTTGGTGGGGGTATGACTGCAATTGTTCTCACTAATTCGCAACGCTGACCATAGATAATACCCAGCGCTGAGCTCAGCAACACTCCGCGTTTTGAGGGGGGCCCTAGCAGTCGGATACTCACCGATACTGTAAATAGGGAATGACACTCAAACTTGAGACAACCTGAAGTACATTATTCAGAATCTGTTGTATTTATCTGTATAACGCACAGTCCTAACCTCTCGCGTTAGTAATTTGGGGCAGGTTCCTCCCAGTATTAGCGATTTGCGCAAACGGTTTATCCTACACATTAAGTGCGAAACATAAAAGTAAGTGCATAAGAGCTGTGGAAAATGCAAATCCGGGCACGAAGCAGCTGCAGGCACTAAAAGAGACCGACATAAAAGCTTCATCCTCCCCCCCCTCCCATAAAACATGCGTTATAAAAAATATCACACAGCCGCCCCTTTACAAGTCTCTAGGATCCTAAAAGCTCCCCTTATGCCTTCTCAGTACAAATTCTCCTTCCTTGACACAGTAAATCTTGACCTTACTGGCACCGGGCAGATTGGCCAGTGAACCAGCCTGGTGTTTGCAGCTCCGTAACTAACGGAGTATTGCTTCCTGTCTCACGCCCAGGAATAAGGCAAGTCTCTCCCGAGGGGACGACTGCAGCAGGTGGTAACAGGATACACCACTGTGTCTACGACAAGTATCTGAGAAATTACCAGCAAAACCCACGACCCCCTCCCAAACATCCGCTCATTTACTAATATTTCCAGGACGCGGGGGTCCGGTTACACGTCTTCAAAACTTCCGAATGCTCCTCCCTGAAAAAATGTTTTAAAAGGGTGGTACCAAGTTTATTGTATCACCAAAATAAAGCATGACACCCTATTCATACATGGGGCCCCTCATAATCACAGAAGAAACACCCTGTAACGGGGGGTACGTTCTTATTAATGGATAGAGGCAGGTCATAATAAGCGTTATGCTGCGCCATTCATTACATGGAGAGTTGGAAATTGCCGTGCACAGCGGGTTATTCCACATCTCATCGACAGTGGAGTGATATGAGAGCTTGAGATACCAAGCGCTGTGGCTCATAAGTTTCCGCAACACTCCTGTAGCATCATAATACGCACTCGATTTTAACCTTTGCTTCATTCAATCATAGGGAGGTCTAAGCCGGACGATCGGGGGCGCTATCATAGGGAGGGTAAACCAGACGATCGGGGGCGCTATCATAGGGAGGGTAAACCAGACGATCGGGGGCGCTATCATAGGGAGGGTAAACCAGGCGATCAGGGGCGCTATTATAGGGAGGTCTAAGCCGGACGATCGGGGGCGCTATCATAGGGAGGTCTAAGCCGACTATCGGTGTGCGTATCATATGGAGAGTACACCAGGCAATCGGCGCTATCATAAGAGTGGGGGGGGGTGTATGGTAAACCAGACGATCGGGGCACTATCATAGGGAGGTCAAACCAGGCAATCAGGGCGCGTTTATAGGGAGTCTAAGCCGACGATCGGCGCTATCATAGGGAGAGTAAACCAGCGATCGGGGCACTATCATAGGGAGGGTAAACCAGGCGATCAGGGGCTCTATTATAGGGAGGTCTAAGCCGGACGTACGGGGGCGCTATCATAGGAGAGGGAAACCAAACGATCGGGGACTACACATAGGCAGGGGAACCAGGCGATCAGGGGCGCTATTATAGGGAGGTCTAAGCCGGACGATCGGGGGCGCTATCATAGGGAGGGTAAACCAGACGATCGGGGGCGCTATCATAGGGAGGGTAAACCAGACGATCGGGGGCGCTATCATAGGGAGGGTAAACCAGGCGATCAGGGGCGCTATTATAGGGAGGTCTAAGCCGGACGATCGGGGGCGCTATCATAGGGAGGTCTAAGCCGGACGATCGGGTATAGATGGCCTCCGATCGTCGCTTCGACCCTATGATAGTGCCCCCGATCGCCTGGTTTACCCTCCCTATGATGAGCGCCCCCGATCGTCTGGCTTAGACTCTATGATAGCGCCCCCGATCGTCCGGACTAGACCTCCCTATAATAGCGCCCCTGATCGCTGTTTACCTCCCTATGATGCGCCCCGATCGTCCTGGCTTAGACCTCCCTATAATGCGCCCCTGATCGCCTGGTTTACCCTCCCTTATCCCCATCTGTATCCCAGTCCCATGATAGCGCCCACGATCGTCGGAGCTTAGAACCTACCCATGATAGGCCCCCGATCGTCCGGCTTGAACCTCCCTATAATAGCGCCCCTGATCGCCTGGTTTACCCTCCCTATGATAGCGCCCCTATCGTCCGCTAGACCCCCTATAATAGGCCCTGATCGTCTGGCTTACCCTCCCTATGATAGCAGCCCCGATCGTCCGGCTTAGACCTCCCTATAATAGCGCACCTGATCGCTGGTTCCCCTGCCTATTGATAGTGCCCCCGATCGTTGGTTTGCCCTCTCCTATGATACGCACCCCGTAGTCCCGGCTTAGTACCTCCCTTAGATAGCCCTGATGCCTGGTATGTACCCTCCTATGAGTAGTGCCCCCGATCGTGGTTTACTCTCCCTATGATAGCGCCAGATCGTCGGCTAGACTTCCCTATAACGCGCCCTGATTGCCTGGTTTGACCCTCCCTATGATAGTGCCCACCGTGTGGTTTTACCCCCCCCTCTTATGATAGCGCCGATGCCTGTGTACTCTCCTATGATAGCGCCCCGTACGTCGGCTTAGACCTCCCTATGATGCGCCCCCGATCGCTGGTTAGCTCCCCTTATAGCGCCCCCGATCGTCGGCTTAGACCTCCCTATAATAGTGACCCTGATCGCTGGTTACCCTCCCTATGATAGCGCCCCCGATGTCTGGTTTACTCTCCTATGATCAGCGCCCCCGATCGTCTGGCTTACTCTCCCTATGATAGCGCCCCCGATCGTCCGGCTTAGACCTCCCTTAATAGCGCCCCTGATCGCCTGCGTTTACCCTCCTATGATAGCGCCCCCGATCGTCTGGTTTACTCTCCCTATGATAGCGCCCGATTCGTCTGGTTTACTCCTCCCTGATGATAGCGCCCCCGATGCGTCCGGCTTAGACCTCCTATGATAGCGCCCCCGATCGTCCTGCTTAGACCTCCCTATATAGCGACCCACGATCGTCTGTTTACCCTCCCTATGATAGGCCCCCATCGTCTGTTTCCCTCCAGTGTAGCCCCGATCGTTTTTTACCCTCCCTATGTAGGCCCCCGATAGTATGTTACGCTCCATATGATAGGCCACGTCGGCTTGCCTCTAGATGACGCCTGGGTACCCCATGGATAGCGCCCCCTGGCGCTTAGCCTCCCTAGAAGTGCCCGCTAGGCAGAAATACGCCAAGTTAGACTGGTCGTTTGCGTGAAAAATGTACGTGCCCACATACACCCCCTCCACGCGTGTATTTCACTGGACATGAACAGTGAATAAATGTCCCCCTATGTGTCAGTCTCAGCTGATATATAAGAATTCTACTTATAAGTCCTAAAAACTGAAAGATGTGCTTAGTGTGAGACAAATGTGAAAAAGGTTCATATGGCAGAGGAGTAAATTTCTCTGGATCCATCATGAGGCCATGACAGCTATTATTCACCTTTATTAGGACGGCCCCCTCGCTGCTCCTCCAGATAAATGGTTAGGGTGGAGACCACCTGTCAGGACCTGAGACCTCAACACAAAGAGGAGGATTTTTCAATCTGTGATAGAATAGAGAAGTGATTTGCTGTAACCAGAGGTCGGCGCGCCCCCTGTAGTCTCCCAGGTGGATCGGTGATTGCGGTGGTCCCACAGGGTCCCAGCTCATTCCTGGGCAGGTACCCGGCTTATCTCCGCCAGGCAGACATCTCACACCGTTGTGTCCTGCCACAAGACTGATTTTATCCCTTGTAATCTCCACAACCACGAGACCATCGAGGGTCCCTGGAGACCATCAGCATTATTCATCTCTCCGCTGACCGCCTCCCCTTAACACTAACCATTGACTCCACCTGATATTCTCCAGGGCAGAGGTGCAGCGCCCCCATTCCCAGTTCCCTCCTCACCGAAATCTACGTCAAATCCATCATGATAAACCAGGAACACTTACTCCTAGATCCAGGCTGTAACCGTGTAAATATCTAATGTGTTATCATGGCATCCTCCTTTATATCAATTTTGTAAAATTATGCTTAGAGGTGAAGTGCTCTGGGGTGCCCCTCCATTCTGTAGCTTAACTGTACACTCCCCTCTTTTTTCACTGTACTTACTGTAACCACACTTCCTGCACAGTGAAGCCTGTGAAGCGCAGCACAGAGGTGCATTTGCTGTACACCCTCATATCCATCTGATCATTGCATGATTATAGTGTTTGAGAATGGAGGCCATGAATAACAAATATAAGAAAATTACACAATTTGTGGGCCTGGATTTATGAGTCAGGTCCCTGTTTACATGAAGGATTTTGATGGAGATTTCCTTTAAGTTCCTGAAAATAAATACCCCCACTCCCCAGTTAGGATCCAAACTCAGTTAGAAATCTTAAAAAATGTATTATGACCAAAATATTGCAGATGAAAGCTGTTATGGAATATTCTTCTCGTTGCTCTAATGTCTTAAATCCAACAACCTAAAAATGATCTTGATGACCTTTATTGTACTTCAGAGCTGCATTCACAGTTCGCTAATTGTTCATGGAAACCATCAGTAAGCTTGTTTTAGCTTTCAAGACGTTGACAATCCTATTGTTGCTCTTATAAGGAATGCAGGCAGATTTTAGCCCTGAAGCTTGCAGAATTATGAATGCAGCTCTGGGTGATGCAGGCGCTTTCATTGGAGGAACTGATTTTAGAACAGTGGCGGATCTACCGCCGTAGCGGCTGCTATGGGGCCCGCAGTGAGATGGGCCGGCTGAATAGAGGATGCAGAAATCATACGGTTTCGCGGGTCTCTATGAAAGCGGCTTTGCTATTCCTTTCCTCTGCCTCCATATAGATTTCCTTTATACTTGTACACCTCAGCTATTGCGTACACTTCACTGTACTGTATTGCTGAATTCACACGAACGTATGGGGAACGTATGTACCGTACATACAGATCCATGACCGTAATGGCGTATACAGTACCACCCACGTCTGGCATTGTGCGCTCCGTACACAGTGAAAATATAGGATGTCCTATCTTTTCCCCGTGTACACCGCCATGGCCGCATCACTATGGAGAGGGAGGGCACCCCTACGCTCCTGTCTCACTCTATTACTAGAAACTTTTAAGAAAATTCTGAGAATTGTGCATTTTATATCGTTTTGTAGAAAACACTGAAAATTTTGTCTTCTCGCAGAGTTTCTACGGTTATGGCGATTGTTTAACGAGACGTGGAAAGCGTTCACGGACTATGAGGTTACACACTTGAAAGTCACGATTCAAAACGGGTAAAAAAGAAAAACTCACCTTCTGTTTCATTTAAAGGAATTTTCAGTTTTACTTAAAGCAACCTGCACCGCAAAACCAATTTAACTTGACATTAGACATGAATGTTCAACAAGAGGGTGTGGGCGAGGTAATCAGGACTTTTACTGTCAATCATTGTGTGTGGGCGGAGTATTAAGGACTCTCACTGTCAATCACTGTGTGTGGGCGAGGAATCAGGACTCTCAATGTCAATCACTGTGTGTGGGAGGGTAATCAGGACTCTCGCTGTCAATCACTGTGTGTGGGCGGAGTAATCAGGATCTCATGTCAATCATTGTGTGTGGGTGGTGGTAATCGAGGACTCTCACTGTCAATCACGGTGTGTGGGGGAGAGTAATCAGGACTCTGCTGTCGATCACTGTTGGGCGGGGTATCAGGACTCTCACTTTTTGTGGGCAGGGTAATCGGGCTCTCACTGTCAATCATTCTATGGGAGGGAATCAGCACTTCTACGTCAATCCCTGTGTGTGGGCAGATTAATTAGGACTCTCACTGTCAATCACTGTGTGTGTGTGGGGTAATCAGACTCTCACTGTCAATCACTGTTTGGGGCGGGTAATCAGGACCTGACTTTGTGTGGGCAGGGTAATCAGGACTCACTGTCATCACTGGTGTGGGTGGGGGTAATCAGGAATTTACTACCTCTCCTAAGTCCTGATTTACTTCTCTTCCATTGCATAAAATGTATATATACTTCTTCCCACCCCCCCCCCCCCCCCCCCCCCCCCCCCCCCCCCCCCCCCCCCCCCCCCCCTTTATCCAATTTAAAAGGGGTTCTTGCTTAGAAAATTTCGTGATCATAGGGAGGTCTAAGCCGGACGATCGGGGGCGCTATCATAGGGAAGCCTAAGCAAGACACAGGAGGGGGGCGCCATCATAGGGAGGACCAAGCCAGACGTGAGGGGGGGGAGGGGGCTGGGGAGCTATCATAGGGAGGACTAAGCCGGATGAGGGGGGACACTATCATAGGGAGGCCTAAGCCGGACACGCACAAGGGGGGGTGTGCGCTATCATACGCCAATGATCCTGCTACCTGATACATATTCCCCATAGTTTAAAAGTAATAGGGAACATTTTGTAAAGGTTCAGTTTTTAGGTCAGCACTTTTGCCTTGTCTGACGTGTTCCTGGTTTATTATGCTTTATTTCGATGGTAGACTTCCTTTCAAGGGGTTGCCCCAACTTTATTCCACAGGACAACAATCTGTTTGGTGGGGGTATGACTGCAATTGTTCTCACTAATTTCGCAAGCCTGACCATAGATAACCCAGCGCTGAGCTCAGCAACACTCCGCGTTTGGTGGGGGGCCCTAGCAGTCGGATACTCACCGATACTGTAAATAGGGAATGACACTCAAACTTGAGACAACCCCTTGAAGTACATTATTCAGAATCTGTTGTATTTATCTGTATAACGCACAGTCCTAACCTCTCGCTTAGTAATTTGGTGCAGGTTCCTCCCAGTATTATGCGATTTGCGCAAACGGTTATCCTACACATTAAGTGCGAAACATAAAAGTAAGTGCATAAGAGCTGCTGAAAATGCAAATCCGGGCACGAAGCAGCTGCAGGCACTAAAAAGAGACCCGACATAAAAGCTTCATCCTCCCCCCCCCCCCTCCCATAAAACATTGCGTTATCAGAAAATATCACACAGCCGCCATCTTTACAATGTCTCTAGGATCCTAAAAGCTTCCCCTTATGGCCTTCAGTAAAATTTCCTCCTCCTTGCACAGTAAATCTTGCTCCTTACTGGCACCGGGCAGATTTGGCAGTGAACCAGCCTGTGTTTGCAGCTCCGTAACTAACCGGAGTATTTGCTTCCTGTTCTCACGCCCAGGAATAAGCAAGTCTCTCCGAGAGGGCGAATGCTGCAGGTGGTAACAGGATACACCACATGTGTCTCACACGAAAAGTATCTGAGAAATTACCAGCAAAACCCACGACCCCCTCCCCAGACATCCTGCTATTTACTAATATTTCCAGGACGCGTGGGGGTCCGGTTACACGTCTTTCACAACCTTCGAATGCTCCTTCCCTGAAAAAATGTTTTAAAAGGGTGGTACCAAGTTTGATTGTTATCACCAAAATAAGGCATGACACCCTATTCACTACTACTGGGGCCCCCCCTCATAATCACAAGAAGAAAACCCACTGTAACGGGGGGTCCAGTTCTTATTAATGGATAGAGGCAGGTCACATAAGCGTTATGCTGCGCCATTCATTACTATAGGAGATTTGGAAATTGCCGTGCACAGCACTGGGTTATCTCCACCATTCTCATAGACAGTGAGTGAATATGAGAGCTGGAGATACCCAAGCGCTGTGCTCAGTAATTTCCAACACTCCTGGAGCAGCATAACGCATGTTTGACCTGTCGCTTCATTCATTTAGGGAGAGCGGAATCCCTGTGATATTGATTGTGATCGTTATCACCTCATGCTCCATTAATTTACTTTAGGAGCGTTGGAGTATCTCCACCATTCAGATAGACAGTAAATGTAAATGTTGAACATAGCGGAGGGCTGTGCTCGGCGATTTCCAACACTCCCATAGTATTGAATTGAGCGGCATAACACATGCTTGCCCTGTCCCTCTATTCAATTAGAGAAATTGTTGAGCACAGTGCTGGGGTATCTCCACTATTCTCATAGACAGTGAATGTAAGTGCTGGAGGGAGCTGAGCACAGTCCTCAGTTATTTCCAACACTCCCATATTATTGAATAGTGCAACATAACACATGTTCGACCTGTCACTCTATTGTATTTATAGGAGTATTGGAAATTGTCGAGCACAGAGCTGAGGTATCTCCACCATTCTTATAAGACAGTGAATGTGAGTGCTGGAGATATCTAAGCACTGCGCTCAGCTCTATCCAACACTCCAATATTATTGAATGGAGCGGCATAACACAGCCACCAGTCACTCCGCTTTATTTATAAAAGTGTTGGAAATTGTTGAACACAGCGCTGAGGTATCTCCACCATTCTTATAGCCAGTGATTGTGAGTGCTGGACTCATCCAACAGTCCCATATTATTGAATGGAGAGGCAAAATGCATATGTGACCTGTCGCTTCATTCAGTTAGTGAGAATGGGATCGCTCTTATATTGATTGCGATGGTCAGACCCTAAAAATGTGCAATCCCCCTTTCTTATCCCCATCAGTTGGACCCCTTCAGGATGAGGATACGAGGGGAGTATTTGCACACTGTAGATACAAAGTGATTTAAAATCCTCAGTATGTAAATTTATGCTGCAACTTTTTAACTCTTGCCTTGGTTAAACTCCATATAGACAAGGCAGAGGATTTCATTACAGAATGTAAGAAAGAACTTACTGTGTCCCACATGACGATATGGACGTCGGTGCTGAAGGAGTTGTTCATATGTTGTGTGATGTAGAGATTAACAAAATCGCAGAAGTGGTGATACATGTTCACTCCTGCAACAAGGAACAGAAATGAAAAGAAATCAAAATCCATCATGGTAAATCAGGGACACTTACTCATAGATCCAGGCACCGGGACTGTGGTAATCTTCTTATATTTGTTATCCATGACCTCCTTCCTTCTAAAATCAACTTTTAAAAGGAGCCACAAGGTCTCTGAGGGCGTTACCAAAGCCCCTCCGTGCTGTAGCTTCATAAGCTACACATATGTTACACTTTCTCCCTCTCCCCGCTCTGCTGTGTCCTCTGCCTGCTGTAATTTCACACAGTGGAAAGGAGTGAGGGGATGTTCCTGCACAGTGTAACATCCTGTGAAGCTACAGAACAAATTGGCTCTGGTAACAACTACTAGGAGCCCTTATGTCTAGCATAATTTTTCAAGTAGATTTTAAAAGGAATGAGGCCTGATTGTCTACGAGTCCCTGGTTTATCAAGCTTGATTTGATGATGATGATAATAATAATAATACTGTAATTCTTTATTTATATAGCGCACACAGATTACACAGCGCTGCACAGAGCTTGCCAATCGGCCCCGGTCCCCATGGGGCTCACAATCTAATCAGCCTACCAGTATGTTTTTTTAGAGTGTGGGAGGAAACCAGAGGACCCGGAGGAAACCCATGCAAACACAGGGAGAACATACAATCTCTTTGCAGGTGTTGACCCTGGGACTAGAACCCAGGACCCCAGCGCTGCAAGACTGTAATGCTAGCCACTGAGCCACCGTGCTGCCCTCCAGTAAGCCATAGATTTAATGTATAGGTTTCCTTGAAAACCCTGTGGGAGGTCATACAGTCGCATTCAGACAACCAGGGCCTATGTGCCGGCCAGGGTAACCATCCAAAACCCAGCAGAGCTGAATGCAGCAGCGATGTACTGTAAGCTGAGCAACTTCTCATGGGACTCATGTACACATTACCTGCATCCAGCTTCATGATGTACGTAGGCTTCTCAACAATTACATCACATTGTCCATCTTCTATGGGCCTGAACCTCAGGGAGCTGTACGCCTGCAGCTCTGCAAACCTGGAATCACAAGAAATCAGAGATATTCCAAATATTTCACAGCAAGTTCAATCACGTAGATCAGAAACTGAACCTTATATTGTATAGTAGCTTAAAGGGAACCTGTCATCCGAAATTGACCTAATTAACAATTACCAGTATGTCGTGAAGCAGACATACCACTACATACTGGTAATGGTTTATTAGGTCAATTTCTCCTGACAGGTTCCCTTTAATAATACCAGAATCTTCACACCTGCACCCTCATCCATCCATCATACAGCTGCAATCCTTTACTTCCTTATTCTGGGGTGCAGCCTTTGCAGAAATAAACTTTAATCCTTCTTTATGCAAGTTAATTTCAGAGGCTACTGGGGGCGTGGAGTAGCCTCATAGAGCTCCGGGGGCGCAGGCTACACCACGCCTCCAACGCAGATCCGCCTACCCGCTCTGCATGCGTTCTTCTGGCGCTTCTCCGACAGCAGTTGAGGTCTGCGCAAGCGCAGCAGCACCTGTTCCACTGCCGTCAGACGAATAGGAGCTACTGTACATGCGCAAAGCTCCGCAGCAGCAGGCTCACTGACGGCAGCGGTACAGAGCTTGCACAGCTCGATTTCTGCCATAGACACGCAAGTAAGGATTAAAGTTTATTTCTGCAAAGGCTGCATCCCAGAATTAGGAAAATATGGAACGCAGCTGCTGCTGGGAGGGGGAATCTACCATGGGGATTACTTCAGAAACTAGATTCCCGATGGTAAATTTCTTTTCTGTGTGGTCACATGGTGCATTCTTGGTCAGTTCTTTTAAAACACATGAGTTTTTTTTTTTTTTGTGTGTTTGAAAATGCCCCAAGAACGCAACGTGTGACAGCACCCTAAAGGAAACCTACCATCGGGAATCTTCTAATTTAGTAGATCCTAACAGTAGATTCCCTAAATGTGACTAATCCCCAATCCCTTTTTATTGTTTTCTAAAGCCTGACCTCTGAGTTTTAATACTTTGCAATGTTTTTTTGGCTTATTAGGCTATAAGAGTAGCCCCTGTGCACGTGGTGGCACGGCCCGCGCATGCGCCAAAGCTCCAACTCCAGTTTTCCATTTACAGAACACAGAAAACATCACACACAGCATTGAGAAAATCCTTCAAGGCATATCATAAGAAAAAAACAAAAAAAACACAAAAAACTCCCCGCCCTCTCCATAGACCTCTGAGCAATCCGATATCACGGTTATCTTCAGTAAAGCAGAGGAGGATGGGAGGACAAGTGTGTTGGATGGGAAAAAGCATTTCATGTTCTTGGTCTTTGTCTGTTCTCTCGCACCCACATCCCGCTCACTCCTAACCCCTCTCCTCTCCGTAGACTACTATAAAATCTGACTGCAGTCTGCGTTGCTTTAGCAAGACGGAATCGGAATGGATTTCATAGTTTAGGAGGGAGGAGGTGGAAAAGAGCCTGACTAGTGGAGAAAGAAGAATTTTTCTCCAATATAGAAGTCTTTCATATTCATCTACGTAACGTGTGTTGAAGTATAAATGACCAATTTATGGTTTGTTATTACATAAACAAAGAAAAAACAAGCAGAAAAAAAATTCAAAGATTCCCACAATTCTAGTAATTGGCCTCTCATGTGTCTCTTTGAAATCATCATCTAATGTGTCCCTCAAGGAATCATCATGGCTGCCGTCCAAAACCAGCATCGGTGACTAATAGGAAACCCAAGTGTCATCAAGAAGAACTTCCTACAAGACGACTCCAGGGATGAGATTTTCAATGCTGCTGATGGAAATCCTAGAATAAAGCGGTTTGCAGGATTCCGCACGGATCCGGTACTTCCTGCTTTGTATCAGGGAAAATAATTCTTGTCCTAAATATTCGTTTTCACCTAAAAGGTGATTTAGCAGTTGGCAATCCAAACAATCAATGCCCGCTAAAGCGAAAACGCCAAACCATCGATTTCTGTCCATAAGACGTGTGGATATATTAATTACGTCTGTCCGGCTGTGATTTATATTGCTGGGCTCTAATTACAAGAATCTTTTTTTTAAAGGGGTTTTCCCACTAAGGAAAGTTCCACCAGATCGTGAATCGCACCCCTCGTTGCTCCATCAGATTAATGGAGCAGATGGCCGTACATGACCGTTAATCTATATGGAGCTGACGGAGATCAGTGAGCGCTGCGCTCGGCAATTTCCGCCAGCTCTATAGAGATTAATGGAGCAGAACGGTCATGCGCGGCTCCATTAATCTAACAGCACGGCGAGGTAGCCCACATCTTCTCTATCATTCCCCTTACTAAATCTGTCTTGGTCTTCCAAGACGGACTGCAGCTAACAGAGGAATCAATGTAAAAGGCAGTACACAGAAGTCTATGGAGAGGGGGAGCTAAAGGGAATAGGATAAGCACATATAGCAGCTAGTAAGAGGTTTCTAGCTAACCCCAAGAGATTTATTTTATCAAACTGAGGTTTGTCTCTATAATGTCCTCCACAGAGGCAGCGTTACAGAACATAATCTCCTCTTATCTCAGTGTGCAGTGTATGGGAGACAGTATAGCAGCTAGTCTCCAGTCACCAGCTCTGGGACAACTGAGAAGTGAAGATGAAGCCTGCAGTGGGGGAAACTGCTACACACCTTAGAATATATCCACCCTATAGACAAGGGATTTCTGGAATGTCCATTAAGGATCAGTTACCATTTAAACAGTTTTTTTTTTAATATAAGCAAGTAATGTATAAACTTGGATAAGTCATCACAAGTTGAGATTTATCCACTAGAATGAAGTTGGCGCTGTGCTTTAGGGAGCTCCTACTGGCACGGTGCAGCTACTGCAGTTTAGAGGGCTTCTCCTTGAAATCAATGGGGGGGGGGGGGGGGGGTCTCTTGGATCAGAACTATGCCAGTCCGTAATCCTAAATATAGGAAATGCTTGTAATAACACATACCAGGACTGTAGGGGGCTCTTGCGATCACCTTGAGAAAGCAGCAACTTTGAGTCAAGATCACAATGGCCGCCGATCTCACCTTCCTGTATAAAGTCTTCTTTAAATCTGGAAAGGAGTAAAAACATTGCATTAGTAACATTGATACGCTCTACTCTTGATTTAGACAATTTTTCCTTTATTTTTATGCCAGGACAACTGCTAACAACATCTGTAATATGATAATTGTAGAAGCAGCAGGACATAAGTAAGTTGGACAACCCCTTTAAGTAACTCAGTACTCCTCAATGCAGGCCTGTAGCATCTCATGAAGGTATGTGAAAAGACCTAAGAAGCTGTCACCGCTTCTGCCCAGAACGTGGATCACATGGAACGGTGATATAAGCCTAATTCACAGAATAGTCAAAGGTCAGGGCAGGCAGCAAGCAAGCATAAGTGACAAACAGGCAAAGGTCAGGGAGCAGACAATAAACACAGTCCATTAATAATTATCATTCTTGACAAAATGTCCCCCCAAAAACCGTAAGTCTGTCCTAACCAGTTAGCTGTAATCAAAGACAGAACCTGGCAGCAAGTGTTCAATCTGCCTGCAGCGCCCCCAGAGGGTAAATGAAGCATTACACATTTATTATTTCAAATCAATATAATTCTTATGGTAATGTAAGATCCTCAAAAACCAAAGACAACTTTTTGGGGTGTTCTCACCAGTAGATAATGAGTAGAACCATTTCTTATTAGGATTACATACCGGAGCACAAGGTTTTTATGCAGCGATACAGACCTGTCTTGTGATCGTTTAGTATTTCTTAAGTCCAGATACAGATTGGTGGCTCTGCAGTGCTGGAGGTGACTGGAACAGGCCAAAAGCGAATCCCCCTGTAAGGAGAAAGACAAGTCAGGACTCTGTGGTGGGTCATACACATGATGGTGAGTGATGAAGACAAAGCCCATGTGTGGACCAAAGTTCTGGGGCTTTTTATACGTGGTTCAGACTCATCACCGAGTACCCCGGGTTACAGGGGACTGATATTCCCATAGAAAATGAATCACAGGTGGACATCTTCAACCTACACGTCATTCACCAACGCGGGGCCTCAGGGACTTGTCACAGCAGTGAATGGAGCCTGAACATCTGTAATCTAATCCATAGATAGTACAGAATTGTCTTTTGTGGGAAAATCCCTTTCACAGTGAGAGGGAGCAGTGCACATGGGAATAGAGACCTGCTCACGTGGATGACAGAGGACTTGTTCTTCAGCCAGCCGCTCCATCACATAACCAAAGTCAGCCTGTCTCCAAAATACTTCTTGGGCGCCCTCCAAGTTCCTTGCCCTGGGAGAAAAATATCACAAGAACCATGAAGTAACGGCCGGAATCATCAGTTTGTGTTACATATTTGTAACGTGCCAAGATGTCTGCATCTGTATTTCTACTGTGCCCCATCATATATCTCCACCTACATCTCTACTGTGCCCCATCATATATCTCCTCCTACATCGCTACTGTGCCCCATCATATATCTCCTCCTACATCTCTCCTGTGCCCCATCATATATCTACATCTCTACTGTGCCCCATCATATATCTCCACATACATCTCTACTGTGCCCCATCATTTATTTCCAAATCTGATTGCTTTCTTCCAGAAACGACACCACTACTGCTCACAGGCTGTGTCTGGTATTGCGGCCAATCATAAGCTATTATACAATGTTTTACGGTTTAGAACAAGCACTTACCAACCGGGGTCGACCTTGTCGCAGTGGGGGTAGCTGAAGCGCCGCTCCTTCCTGCATGACTTCTCGTAGCCCCAGCAGGAATCTGGTTGTGTCAGGTATTCCTATATATACAATAACAATTGTTACCATCACTAAATAACTCAAAATCCAGATTTACTGGAAAAATCACAGGCTAAGCTCTACTGGTGCCTCCTTGTCTACACATTACCCCTATATATTCTATGTATGTTTGTATAGAGAGAACATAGAGCACACCAATATCACTATCCAGGAAAACCACTTTTAGGCTCAGAAAAAATACATTGAAACCTTCAACAGAAGCTTAAACTTAAAGAGATTTTTTACAGGGTCTCAAAATGATTTTCCGGAAGCAGTAACGTAAAATCCATAATAATATCAATATTTAAACCCCCTAAGTGGAGGTTTTGTATCACTTACCCTATAGGGGCAGCGCTGGTCCTGCCTGCAGGATCGGGCCACATCCTGGTGATTGTGCAGGTAGTAGGGTAAGTGCTCGGGGGGAAGATTAATCTTCTGGAAGTCATCAGAAGGGGAACAGATGTTCTGTTCTGCAAAGATGGTCGGACTTTGAGCTGCGAGGTGTAGTAATAATCCGAGGACTGGATACACCATGACAACGCTCTGGAGATAAAACAAGGAGAAAAAATAATAAAGAAATCAAGAAAAAATTAAAAAAATAAAAATAAAGTAAAAATACACACAAGGGATTTATGGGCAAGTTCCCAGGGACAATCAAAGATCGGCGACGATCCGAATGAAGAAACTGGCAGCAAGTATTCAATTTCCCTGCAGCACCCCCACATGAGACATAAGGTATCACATAGTACTAGTCCTCCACAGCAAGGGTCACTTCTCTACTCTTTCTTAACTTACTGGTGTAGTCACTTAAAGGGCTTCTCCAGTCACAACAGGTTACCATATCCCCCTATCCACATTATAGGAGATAATTTACTGATTGGTAGGGGTCACAGTAATGCAACCTCCACAATTCACAAGAATGGGGGTCCGTTGTACCCCAAATTAATAGAGTAGCTGGTTGCACGTGTGCGCTGATTGACACAGGAGACTGCAGTACCTCGCTACTTCCATCAGTGTCATAGACGCAAGTATATGTGTGAGCAACTGCTCTGTTCATTTGCGGTACAATGGACCCCATTCTTGTGATTCATTTGGGGTACAATGGACTCCACTATGAACAACCCCTTTAAATCCATTAATATAGTGTTCTGCAATAAAACTAGAATTCCCCTTTTTGGGGTCGTCAAATTCTTCCAGAGAAGAGTCCTGGGGGGCGATCAGGTGATTGTTGTGGGTCTGTGTCCTGAGATGTTCTCCCTACAGCGTCCACTACAGGGGGAATACAGTATTACACTCCAACCATTGAAATGAATAGGAGCACCATCATCTTATGATACAACCACATCCGCCATTCCATCACTGGGGCGTACAGACGTCTGTACTTAATAACATGGCAGAGTTTCTACGTTAAAGACTGATTATCATTTAATACGTTCAATATTGTTAAAGGAATATTCTGCAAAATCTAGAATTCTCCAAATATTGAATATTAAAAAACGATCCTTTAGCCCCTGAAAGGAGGGTGAGAGACAAGCACATAACACGGGCAGCTAGACCACAACGGGGAGGTAGAGAGGAGGAGCACAGAGAACATCAGAAAGATGCACACAGGTGTGAAGCGAAGAGACACGAGAAGGAAGTTGAGCTGTGAGCGTTGTGGGAGAGGAACAATGAAGGCCGAACAGATGGAATGATCCAATCCAGGAGAGGAAACGTCGCGAGAGTGTCGGCATATACCGCATAGACGACCAAGCTCCTGACAGGTGAGAACGCAGTCGCACCAGCCTATTGATACACAGCGTAGGCGGAACGTTTCAGTATTAGCACAGGTACCGAACATACAACGGTAGGGTCGAGGTGGAGGGTTGTTTTTGTGTAGGGTGTCTAATTCAGGCGGAGCTAACTCTCCTAGGTACTAGAGGGTCTGTGTATATACCGCGTCTTAGGGCTGAAGCACTCCCCACAATCTGTTTATGTCGACACTATATATCCCCTTATTTGCTCCTAGCATGTGCTAGCCAGCCCAAGAAGTGATAGGAACGCCACAAGACAGTCCGGGATTGACACCAACCCCCGTTGTTCGAGATCGAAGCCTCTACTGTCCTTCTTTTATCCCAGGGAGCCTCGGCCAGAGAGAGTGTGCAGCAAAAAGCCTTAAACTGCCAACACACGAGCACGTTCAGAGGCGTGACAGCCACAGTGTAGCATTAACACTGGCCGTGGGTCAGCGCTAAGCTGTTGACACTCCAAGCCAAAGAGGAGATGTGTTTAGCGCTGAGAAAAAGCAAAGGAGGAGTTCACAGAAGCAGCAGGAGGCTTGCGAATAACAGGGTAGGAGTATCACCTCGTACTATACTGTAGATGGAGGACACAGAGCTAACGTCAGTTAAAGGCCACTGCACCAGAAACAATGTTTTATGATTTTTCTAGCCATTGTTTGAAGGCCGCATCTCAAGTTACTGCTGTAGGGTTAGTATGCCTACAGCCGGGGTGAATCGGCCTCAAAATATTATAGCGGGGTCCTGATCTTGCGGGCTCAGTAGCCCAACTCTGGATCACGGCAATGATAAGATAAATGAAAGTATCTGCAGTTTTAGTTTTAGGAGTGCTCCTAAGGGGAGACCGTTAGTGGTGTTAAACCATTAGGATATGCAAAATATCCGAGTTAATAAAGGTCTACCTCTTGAAACCTATGTAGAAATAAGCAGAATATCACATTTCAACTTTTTCATAAACAAGTTATTACAATGCAAAGCAATACAACAACAGACAGGGATTTGTTTATTCATATTTGTCAATTTGCCCAGGGGTGCAGCCCACGATCTGATTAACACTCTCCAGGGAAAAATACATAACACGGCCGGCTGGGACCCCTGATTTTGCAAGCGGGTGGCGCTGCCAGGGGAGGAGAGCAACAGACGCAGTGGCACGCAGGGAAAGGATAGCGACAAGTTATCTGCGGCAAGGAAAACACAGCAGAATGGCAACAGGGTAATGTTTAATGCTGCAAATGCAGCTTCACTTTCCAGGTACTATTTGCTGGTAAAAGGCCATGAACTTTGAGCAATCAGACTCCACTGGGGTGGATATACATTTAGGCGCGTGTACGCATTACGCGCCGCTTATTTAATACCCCGTCATTCCTCGGAGAATCCATCCACTAGGGTCAGCAAATGTCATTCAGGTTAGACCTGTGCCATTGTGGACTAATGCAACTTTGCGGCAAAGATCTAATGCAAAGGGAGGGTTGTTGCGGAGTAGTCGCACACTAACGTCACAAAATTCTTACAGCCAAAGTCGCCAAAGCACATAGACCAGGGTGGGGGGGGAAGGCCGGCAATTCCGAAAAACAAGAAAAAAAATAAGGTTGCAATTCATAAATTCAGTCCTATTGTCAATTTTAGTCTATGCAAATAATTTAATTTGGTTAGCAAGCAGGCGGCGATGTGACAGTGACGTCGCTCTGTCCTATGCATTTGGCGCACAATGGAAAGGCAAATCAGCCATTTGTACCCAAAAACATGGCAACGTAGACAAATTAACCAGTGATACATCGCCCTTTCTGCTCCCAGAACATAAAACTTTATGTACACGCTATAGTGCTAAACGGCAGCAAACAGGTCTTGTTGTGTGTCGTTTTGGCTTGGGACATCGACAGGCAGGGGGTCCACATCACTGTTATGCCCAGGAAAGCGCGCGGCCCACCTCACCCTAGTACATTCACAGGGGCATTGCAGCGTGCCCATGCCCACAGTTGCAGTTTAGGGGGGCTATGAGCGTGCGGTTTTAACCCGTGTAATCAAAGATCTTGGTGGCTGAATGTCCAGGTCAATTTTTTGAGTTGTCCACTTTACATATGTGTAAACAATTTTGATTTTTGTGAGAGACTTTAACTTGATAGATAGCAAGTTAAACAGTTGGTTATCTCCGTTGTTAAATGACACAGGAGAGCTTTTTCAAGTGACACCACAGTTCCCAAGGAGAAGTTTGCCATGGTCTTAAATGAATACACATGCAATCTGAAACAGGAATGAATATAGTGTAAGGCAGTCGTGAAATATGCTGCGATCATATAAGTTCATAATCACAGAGCTAGGCTCCGTGTATCATCTCAGCTCGAAGATTGGACATTATAAGGCGTGTTGTTTGTACAGTTTCATACACTTAAAACATCCATTCCACTGGAAGATCGTCCCCCAACTTGTGTCTGGCAGAGACTCAAGAAGTGAAGCCAGGAATCAGGAGCTGAGTCAAAGCGTCACCTACGCTATCGGCCATACTGAGGCAGATTGAGCAAACTGCCAGGGGCAACGCTGGCGGCTCAGACAAATCATGGCAGGAAGCTGGAGCCGAATATTTTGAGCGATATCGAGTATAGAACATTTTAAATGTTTAAACTATGGGAGGAGAAAATATCGACTCCAAAGAGAAAGGACAACTCGGACTCGCTGCATAGAGTGATGGGGGCTGCTGAATAATCTAAGATACTGAAAATTATCAATGTGTACATAAGGCTAGGTGCAAGTACATAGATTTTAACCCTTTTATATAAGCACATGGATTGGCTGTGGTTTTAGCTCCGGTATAAAGTCAACATGAGTTGTGCCACCCTCTACCTCCTCTTTGTGAACGTGTCTCTCCTCTTATAGCTGATCACAGACTGGATTGCATTGCCCACTAGAGAAGGAGCGAGAGCAAAGAGGAGATACGGTCTGTTTAAAAAACTCAAATCTCCGCCATGGAGTCCCAAAATAGCCTCCTCGCACAGAGAGAAGGGGGTTCCAAAGCTCAGCTTAGAGGGGAGAAGTCCAGGTTGTCCAAGATGGGGAGAAAGACCACAGCAGGTATGGTTGTGTAGTGTAAGAAGCAGATGTTGGAGGAGATATGAAAATCCTTGCTCTGTATATCCTGATTGTCAGAATCCTTGAAGCAGTTGGACACAGAGTTTGCGCGGTTCACAGGCCTAATGGAAAGAATTGGCTCCATGTTTATCAGAGTACTAGCTATAAATATAACATGAATACTTGTAGCTCTAAACCTCTGGGCTGCTCGCGCACACTTGTGCAATGTTGCAGCATTATGATGGGCCCATAAACAGTATGTTTTCCCTTTGGGGGGTAAGGGGTAGATTGCAAAGTGCCAGAACCCTCTGTCACAGAAATATTGTGATGCATTATACATTACCACTTTAACGCCCGCAGCCTACCACGCTTGGACATTTTTTTTAGTTTTTAATGGTTCAATTTTCTAGTTGAGTGTGCCACGATTATCACTGCAAAATCGTATACTAGCAGTATGTCGGCAGGTAATATGGTGTGTCTCCACACATCATCTATCACAGTGTGCAAAGTGCACATAAATGATGACGGTGCTAAACATCGAGACAGTCTTTGTATGAGCGGACAGGATGTCATGAGCATAACAAATCAGTTAGGCTCACCAATACGTTCACACGGGGAGGAGCGACACCAATCACCTATGCACATGAGTGACTCTACCATACACCCGGCCAAAGGTGTGAATGTTAGTACGGTAAGGGGTTTTAAAGGGGCCTTCTCATCCGGAGATGGCAAGGTTAAGATTCAATCACAGGATAGAGGCCCTAATTGTGTTGTCGGATGTGGTCTCCATGAGTGAGAGCTCCCAACAAATCACAAGAAGGGGTACGTTGTACCCCCATAGCACCTGAAATGCACCAGAGAACCATTGACTCAGCGCACATCCTGCTCCCGTTTATCTGAGACTGACGTTAGGACGAGCGCACGTCTCTCTCCATCTCCTTCAGCTTCATAGGATAATAGAACAGCCGAGTCGCATGTGTTCGTCTCCGGTTGCAATGGGGTACAATGGACGGACATGGGGTCATTGCTTGACCGAAGAACCCCTTAACTTATTGTATGTCATTAACTCTATTTAGAAGAAATATTGGCATCCTTAAAATTATCTGGCAACTTAATCCTGTTTTCTGTGGATGTACTTGTCAGTCAATAATATGTAGTGATTACACATGACAAATAGAGACCCCATCTATTAACTAACACACAGATAGGTCTCTGCGATGAGCTTTCTTCTATCTTTATGTTCTTACTGCCCAATGTCTTGGCCAGGTATAAACATGACCATTATACCACCTCCATCGAAGTCACTGTACTCTCCTAGATGGACCCTACAGGTTCCACGTGAACACAGGACTGCAGTTAAAAGCGGTCTTATCAAATGGCTGTTAGCAAGCTGCTTACATTCAGAAATAAAGACTCTATATGAAATATTCTCTGTGAAATTGGTTTATATTGGTCACAAAGGTTGGCATGACATAATTCATTGCAATTCAGAAGTTGGCAATTGCACAAGGGTCTGTGCCAGTAGGGGCAGGTCTCCTCCTTTGTTCAATGTCTCATATCATATTCCATCTTTCCATAGTGAACAGGTTTGTGGATTGGAAAATCTGAGAGATGTGAGTACAAGAAAACTGTGGATAGAAGCTAAAAGGGAAAAGGTGGGAGAGACTGCGATTGCGTTTCCTTCCCTAGGGTCTCTTGTATCCTGGACCCTTCTCAATCGGGACCATTGTTTGATTAGACTTTGCTAAACAGCCAACTGGGAAGATGGAGAAGATGAGGTGGTGGAACGAAAAGAGAAGAAGAAGGTCTGCGGCCCAGGAGGCCGCCCAAAAAATGGGGACTTGTTAGTCCTCATCTGTGCATATTCCATGGTCTTCTCTCAGCAAATGGCTTGTTCCTACATGGTGTAATCACTGGTAATGACCACCTAATGAGCTGACTCGGTGGACACATCCCTCAGTCACTCTCCTCCAGTGCAAGTCTCGAATAATGATCCTCTATAAACTGAAGTCAATAGGAATATGTTTTCTGTCCCGGCTTGTCAGGGAAGGAGCAGAGTCTCTGCAGTACACGGCAGTAATGGGAGAGAATTGGTTCCACAGATTAGTTACAATCTTTCTTGCTGCTTAAAGGGGTTGAGCAAGTTGTTCTCTCATTTAGTGTGACCAGTGAGGGTCTGAATTGCTTGGACCGACCGACAAGCTGACTCAGCAAATTAATGAGACCCAGACACCCCCATTCTTGTGAAGTGCCAGGTCAGCCTGGGGCCCCCTACTGCTCCATTCTGTAATATGGGGTGTTTTAGAATCAGTCCTATAGATTATTACTTTCATCATCCTTGATCTGTGTACACACAAGGCATAATGTGTGCCATGAATGTGTAAGCCTTGTTTGGTCATTTTTTTTTTTTTTTTGACTACTCATCCACCTAAATGACTTCCTCGGGCCTATTTAAGGAGCGTAAATCTTATGGATTCCCCACCCCTGAGACTGGTGCCGTCACACCAAATTGTCACGGGTCCAGTTACAATCAGTGGAGCGATTTTTCAGGTTTACATACGTCGCTCCTGTCGCAGGTACTGAATGTTTTCCTATGTGTCCGTGAGAGAAGCTGCGAGCTGAATGTCCCCACTAACCCCTACTATGGTCCACGTGATAGGAGGACTTCCACGAACCGCTCTATGGCCCATGACCATGTCCGTCGCACAGGCAGCAGGCCACCTATACGGACGCTGTGAGGATGGGCGCCGGCTCCAGCGTCACGAAACCTACAGTCACAGCTAAAGCTGAGAGAAGGGGAGATCGCCCACCTACAGGTAAGTGCGGTGCAGTCCTGACATGGGGTTATGACCCAGTAGTAATGGCTTTCTTAGTAATACAATGTTATGTTTTATACAGTCTGAATTGTTAAGCTGGAAAAAACTTCGCTCCCTCCCTCGAAGTAAGTCGTCAAGTTAAATAATCTCACGATGAACTAGAGGAGAGGTGAAGGAGATCCCTAGACTGCGCCTCCAGAGGGTAAGTGAGTTTGTCATTACTTGTATCACACACTCACTCTCCACTAGAGAGACAGAACCGCTCAGACCATGAGCTCATCTGCCGGTCTGATGGTAATCCACCATGATAAACCAGGGGCACTTACTCATAGATCCAGGGACCGTGATCTTCTTATATTTGTTATCCATAGCCTCCCTTGTCCTAAATTCAACTTTTAAAATGATGCTAATGAGCCAAAGGGATTCTGGGGGATGTTACCAGAGCACCTTCAAGCTGTAGCTTCAGGCACACTCCACCCTGCTCCCTCCCTCCGGTATCTTGCAGAGTTAGAGGCAACAGAGGAAGGGGGGGGGGGTTATGCTTGTGATTAAAAGGGGTTGGATCCACCTTACTCAGGTTTTGTAATGTGGTGTGTAGTGTAGGTGGGCAGGATATAGGTAAATTTACCACTATACATCTATAATAGTTCTGCTCCGCTTCCCTGATATGTAAAGTGATGTCTCCTGCCTTTTACCTCATCAGCCGGACATTCCTGTCTATAACATGGCCGCGGATGGAGGGTGATGTGATCTCTATCTGTCCATGAAAAATGCCATGGCCCGCAGGAGAGGCGATTGTCACGACAGATTGTTCATATTAACAGGGAGCGACTGAGGGTACGTAGATGAGGAGGAACGTGGTGCCACATCGAACCCCTCGTTTTCGTTGTTGGGGGTTCAACACTGAGACCCCACCTCCACTAATCAGCAAGTTAGGCACTATCCTGTGGATATAGGGTCTAACTTCTGTTTGTGGGAAAACCCCTTTAACAAAATTTTACAAGGAAGGAGGCCATGGATAACAAGATTACTACAGTCCCGGTGTCTGGATCTATGCGTAATCCCCCTGGTTTATCATGGTAGATTTCCTGGGTGTCTGGAATTGAAGGGCTGGGTGTTGGTCAGTGACATAAAAATTTTTCTGTGATGCCCAGGAGGATAGTAGCGTAGTTAAAGTAGGTACAGTTAGTAGTTGGAGTGATTTATGGGGATTTAGTCTTAATCAACATCTGGGGGGTTCCAGCTTGCTTGCTGATGCGTATTGTGTAGTTTTGGGACACTACTATAAAGAAACCTGCTGTAACATCTTTAATCTCTGACTTTTCCAGTGGTCATGGGGTGGTCCTGACGAGTCCCGGGCGGTGTCTGTATGACTGCTGAGGCCAGTGATGTCTGCACTATGACTAAGGAAACATTTGCTCGTCCTAGGGGGAATGCGGGCTGAGGAGGGGGGGGCAGAGATGAGTTAATATCTTATTTTATGTTTTATCTCGTCTCATCCCTTTTAATTTATAATTGGTAAGATGACTCACGTGGGTGTGAAGCCACACATGGCCAGCAGAGGGCGCGATATTGAGCTGGTAAATCCTTACACTGCAGTCTGTTTATGAGTTGATACATCACATGATCCGTTCTAACATCTCCTGATCCGTGTTTTTTTAGGATTTGACAGAGATACAACACCATCCTGGAGTTTACGGAGAGAAAGCCGAGGAGGCTGAAGAACTCTTCGCCTCGACCTGGAGGAGTGAAAAACTATGTACAAGACCCAATATAATACATTTTTAACAACAAAGACTCAAGTGTCTCTAGAAGACCTCTGCATTTTATTCTAGAAAACTTTTGTCCCTCTTGTAAATGTGGCCTCACGGTCCCGTGTATAAAGAGACTGTTACATTCATGATGCATGTTATTTGCTGCATGTGGATATGGCACCCGATCCTGCTACCCCCACCCACCCACCCCCAAATCAGTCGCTCTATAAATTATTCTTGTGAGGTATTTAAATTGCTGCCTCTGTCCCAAAATCCAGAATATTTTTAAGGTTCCTTAATACAAATACAGTCTGTGTAGTTGTGATACGTCCTTATTTTTTTATTGTGAAAATAACGTTGCCTCCACTTAACTGCGATATACAGCTCTATGCAGACTTATGCTGTTTCCATGTGTTGCCAGCCTTCAAAATGAGACCCGATGTGTCGGATCATGATTTTAAGTTTCACTCCTTTCTGCTTTCCTTATTCTTTCTTCTACCAATCATGTGTCCGCAGGAGAGACGGAGTATGACTGCAGGATCGACTACTCCCGGATCGTTTGTAGTCTGCTAAATTGCTAAACTGACAGGTACCGTATGAGCTCCTTCAACATCCACAAGGAAAAACTGTAGCTATGTTGAATTTGGTTGAAGGACGGTTGGTCACCCCTTCTTCCTCGGAGGTGGGGTTCTGCAAATTTGAGGAACATAAGGAAAGGGGGTTCAGCTCCTTTGAAGAAGATGTTGTTTGGTTACTGCCTTATTTAAGGAGGAACCAATACAACAAGATGCTTCCAAAAGTGGAACTACGGCCTTTAAGACAATGTTTTATTTGTTATAAGTTCTTGACATTTGGGTGACCACCGTGTGTGGCCAGGATTACAGAGGGTAAAAATCTACCGGTTATTCGGTATACAGAGAGCGCCCCTCTCATCCCCTATCCCTATGGATAGATGTTTTTATTTGGGGGTTTTCTGTAGGTCACCGTCTGGTGAAAACTAAGAGTCTTAGATATTCTCAACAAATAAGTTGATTGATTTAGATGAAACCCGGGGATTATCTAGAAATATTTTTTAGTCTTTTACTTGTTGCACCTCAGCACTTATCGGGGGGGGAGTTCTCTATCTGCTTAGATGCCCTAATTCAGCCCAATAGAATAATAAGTGGGAAACCCCAGCAGAAAGTGATGATTGACCTGCAGCGCCTCGTCCTCAGAGAAATGAAGAATTAATCAGTGCCCATTCCATATCGGTCAGTGGTGGTGACTATGGCAACGGGTTGCCAGAGGGTGGCAGCTTGAGCCCTCTTGTGGGCCACCCAGGCCATCCCCAGGCAAGAGAGGTCACATCAGGACTCCTCCTCCTGCAGTCCACAGGACAAGCCAGAATTGCCGGTTTCAGAAACATTTTATAGTGGACTTGAAGTAGAGGAGGAGCGTAGAGGTGGGTTGAACAGAGTCTGGATTATCAGTTGAAAGCCCCGTACCTCAGTTCCGTGATTCATCCGTTAAGGCTATCTTAGATGGAATTTTCCCATCTTTCTACTGTATTGGGTCTCAGGACGGCAAATACGTTGAATCTGATGACAACAGTCAGGGATCAATAAGTCTACTTTAATAGCATTGGCACTTTGGCAAAAATATGTGCGCTTTTGGTTTGGTAGGGTATGATTTGGGAACTGGTTCCTCTAAAGGTTCGCCATCACTGATATAGTGTTTATAGTATAATATGAGGGACGGCCTCATGCGAGCTGTATCTGTTCGGAGAGTCCCTGATAAGTGGACACCCCCTTAAAGCCCTGGTAAAGTGACATGATATGGGTTCCCATCACCACCCACTATTTATTACATATATGATGATGGGATATGGCTCCCACCATCTGCATGCGTTCCCATTAAGACTTTCTGATCCCTGAGCCTTGACCTGTCCTTCCTTTTATTACGTCACCTATAGATCAGGTACTATTTGGTAATGGAGTATACTGTAGATGGGTGTAACACCCCTGTACGGCTGCCGTCCTCCTGACATAAAAAAAAAAAATCAACGACTATTTAAAAAAGTGACAGTGTTATTAATGGAATGTGCCACTACAAGATCCAGACATGCTATGCTCCGTCAGCTACATGCATGTATACAGGATGATCTCTCATCATGGAGCAGTAGAAGATGGACGGAAAGTGCACTGGGGGGTTACTGCTGCCCCAAATCTGTATCGTTGCTCCTGCCCATGATCGGGACGGTATTTCTACACCACAGTAATAACTAGTACCAGCCCTGGTGTCATGGGAAAACAACGTTGTTATACCGTTGTAGAACCGGTTGCCATGTGTGGTTAAGCCCGTCATAGACCCGTGCCCCCCGTATCCGGAATCCTCGGCTGGGACGGTCAGTGCGAGGCATGTATTCGGGGAGATTGGAGGAGTGAGCACTTTTTGACTGAATAAGCCGTTTGTCCGGTTGGCTTTTAACTTTGCTATTTATTTTTTTTATAGTTTATTTTTCAGTTTTTGACGGTTTTTTGGATCCACTCGACACACAGCTCAACTTTGTGTGTTGAGGACGGCGGCGGCCAAATGGCTGCTGCTGGACGCAAGATCCAACCCGGAGCACCCTCCATCGTCCCCGGGGGCTTCCATACAGCCGAACCGAAGCCTGAACACCAAAGGCAGTCCGGCATTTTTGGACAAACTTACCGCCAGCGTTGGGCAGTATCGTGCCCTATATCAAAAACCTGTTTGTAGCACCTCAACAGGAGCCTGGCCGATACATCCGACTGAAGAACGACCACCGCTTCCACCTGAACATAAGACTGAATGGGATTTTCAGCGAGCGGAAGGATCTACCGGTACCCGAGCCCACCGTAACATCAGTGAGGAGCAGAGGCCTATCCCACATCCAGGCGCAGTCCATCTCCAGATCGATCATCCGCAGTGCGCCTAGTGCCAAACCATCTCGCAGGAAGAGGCAACTGCCGTCATGTGGTCACCCTCTGGTGCTTGGCCGGTTATCTACCCTGAGAACCTGCTGACCAACAGAGCGGAAAAAAAGACAAAGATACGTGTGAGGGGGATAGAGGCAACTGTATATGGTACCAACGCTCCGCTATATCAGAGCGTGTTCCATCAGGTAATGTCCTTACAGCCCTGATAACATCTAGTGGGGTGAGTCACTTCGTAAAATCACGTTGCCCCAGTGCCACTGACTGATATTTGGTATTGACCTTGGCTTGTTTAATGGATTACGTTTTGGACTGCTGTGCCCCGACCTCGGAATGATTATCGCTCAAGCATGATAGTCTGCCTGACCAAGCCGACCGATGGATGATTATCGCCAAGCATGTTGCGCTGCCCCCGACCTGGATGATATCGCTTCACAATGTTAGATGCCTGCCCCGACCCGACGATTATCGCTCAAGCATGGTTAGCTGCCTTCCTGATCTCGGACTGTTTTGACGATGCATGTTGCGCCTGCTGACTTGCTGTTTAATCGCACTACTTTATCACTGCCGCTGCCCCGACCAGGCTATCATAAGTGCCGTGACTATAGCTTATTTTATTTTTTAAATTTAAAACAAGCCCACAGGTTAAAAAATTTTTGCCTCTACCAAGTATTCTTTTGTACATTTTTCATGCTCATTTTGCCTTTGCACACTGAGGTGGAGCCAGCGTCTCATCACTCAGTGTACTTGGTAGGCTATGCTGTGATTGGGACTGACAAAAAACGTTCTTCAGTCCTAGAGACAGTAGCGGGCTGGACCTGTACAGACGAGTAATATTCTGACAGATACCTTGTATTGCTGTGTGTTACTAGAATGATTGGACCAGGGCAGTACGCCACCCATTAGGGCTGTAAACGGACTACCATGACCACTTATGCTGCCTTAAGTGGGACCGGTCTGTCCTCCCAGCAGAGTCAAAAACTCCGGCGTCTGCCCTTGGTCATCACCCATTCTACCCTCCCTGTCCAAACGCCAGCCCTTCTTCAAAAAGGCCCTCTCTACCCCTGTGCCCCCCCCCAAAACAGGTACAAAAGATTACCACACCTTGATCAATAACCCCCGTCTACACATACACAAGACTTCCCATACCAATACAACAACGCAGTTTCCATCTCTATTCCCTTCCCCTACAAACCCACCTAGCCCGAACAACTGCCCCCCCAATCCAAAAACTCCTTAACATCTTTGGTTCCCCCATTACTTGTCCCCAAGAGCACTGAGAATCTTACCATCCTGTCCATATTCCCCATTTATGGGGGACCAGGCACCATTTAGCCGAATAGTCACTCTAGTGACCAGTTCGCAGTGGAAGAAGGGTCAGGGGTGGGGATAGGCAATTCATTTGTTGTAGGTAGAATGTGCTGGGTGGAAGGAAACCCCCATTACCTGACCTGGTCGTGCATCTCCCCTAACCCCAATGTACACCCCACTGTATGTGATGTGTATGTCTGCATTGCCGCTTGAAGCTGATCCCTCCTCACAAAAAATACACAACTGATAAGATCTTATAAGATCTCAGCCTCAGAGCGTAAGAAAGCATCATCCCTAAATCCTCTCTAAAGATCTACCAGAGCAAGAACAAACCACTAAATATGTCCTCTGGACCTCACTCACAGACCTCTGCGCTCTATGAAAGCCTTGAACACACGGAGCGCTCCGTTAGATAGCCCATTCACATGAGAACAGACATCAGAGAAGACAAAGTCAGGAGAGGACGGGGGCCAGTGTGTGGGGTAACGTCTGGACTTACTGAGAATTTGGCCTTATGTACTTCATGAAAATCCACACATCCCCGGACCTTGTACAGATCTGATCGATGTATCTGTGGATGGGAAACTTCAAAGTCTTATCCATTCGCTCTATGGCAAATGCTGCAGTATTTCCGCTGTGAATTGTAGAAGGAAATCTGCAAGCATTTCCCTCCAATGGGTCATCCATAGGGGCGCTTCAGCTGTCATACAACACTAGGCAAACATGGTGGACCTGATAATGTAGCTGCTTGATCACTATCATCTATTACCTGAACCACTTCATTGTCTCCTTGATTTTCCATCCACTTCTGTCTTTCTATACATAGAGAAGGAGAAGGATTCCCATATCCACTTATGGCCTGATGACCAAGGTCAGACCGTCAACACAGGAATCTATATGGGTACAGAACGGCTCCGGCATCTTCAATTCTGAAAAATCATATATAAGAGGAGAAAGTCCAGTTACAGGTGATCTGTGTGACGTATGAGGCCGTGTCTCAGTGATGGCCGAGCTCTGTCTGCTGGATGTAACACCCATAGTTCTATCTCATCCCTCAAGCCTCCACCATGGGGAACCCAAATATACCGCGATCCACTATCCTGCACGAGAATATCACATTACTTACCTGCGCCTCGGATGAGGGGTGAGTAGCAGTTTGTTATAAAATATTAGATAAATATTGAAACTCTGTGGATGGTGAAATCTGATGTACTTTGCCTTTGTCAAATCCAGCAACCCGGCTCTGCTCCTCCCCGATGGTCCCGTTCTGCTCTGCGGCAATTAAATATGTGCACGAGACAACAGCAGAGAATCACCGGCCTCAGCAGAGATTACTGATGAGGCCAGTGATGTGTTGCTGATGTCTTGTGCACAGTTTTCTTCACTGGTGACCAGTTCTCCAAACATTAGGGACGCTGCTTTCGTTTCCCTTAGGTAATGTCAGATCACATGGGCTGATGATCCAGACGTTTACCCTTTATTTATAGACAAGTAAGAAAATAACCAAAATCCATGGACCACATTGGTGATCTGTAATATCACAAATGGCCCCAGTAGAGGGAGGCTATGTGGTCGTGAATGTCTATACTACATCCCGGCAGATACTACATACATCCTCATATCTATTGGGGATGATCTGTCATCTGTGCGTTAGGTACGGTGCAGAGACACGACCCCATCCTGACCGGTGTGAGAGAAAGCTGAGGAGGATGACGGATGGCGCCTGCGCCTGAGGATCGGAGAAATGCAGAGATGACTCAATAAACTAAACTCAAACTCTTTTAGTTTTTCTTCACAAGTTTTGTTATATAATTGGGGAAAACTGAACAAAAACGGAAAATATTGATGCGTTTTTTGTACGCACTGCTTAAAAAACAGCCCAAAAACGGGTTCCAAAATGCCATGTGTGCGCCACCCTTATCCATCTGATGAGCCCCTGCGCAAACTCACCCAGGGGATAATGCAGGTAGATTCAGGTAATAGCAGCTGTATCCTCTGCCTGGAAAGGCAATAGTTACATGGTTTAGGATGTTATCCAATATGTGGCTGTGTTGAAAACTGGAGTGTGATTGGAGAGTGCTACCACCTGACCAGGGGACACTGGGTCTAAGGGTGATGCCTCAAATGCGTTTTTGGTCCGTTTAAAACTCAGTTTTCCGTCCGTTTTTGGCTGTTTACCATGCGTGTGGCTGCTTACAAACCTGTTTATCTATTGAGAGCATTGGGAAAAAAGAACGACTAAAAACGGACCAAAACGCCATGTGTGCGATCACCCTTGGGTGAGAGACACCACAATGGCGTTTTTGGGCCGGTTTTACTAAGGGCGTTTTCAGATCGTTAAAAAGGCATGCGTTAAAAAACGCACCGTTTTAGTTAGTGCGCTTTCATATCGTAAAAAATGCATCCGTTTTTAAAAACTGCATATGTTTTTTTGAAGAAAACGAATGCGTTTTTGTCGGTCTTCGAAATTGCGCAATTAAAAAACCGACAAACTATGCTAACTGAAACGGGCCTAAAAACGCCATGTGTGACATCATCTTAGTCTCAGAACACATGGTCAAAGTAAAGAGAGAGACAGATCACACAGACACCTTAGTGCACCTCACAGATACCAATCAGGATCCGAGTCAGGAGACTCTAAACCAGAGCTGCAGCTTCACAGTTTGGAAACATTCATCTTCATTATCCCAGCCGCATATACACATCAGCTGGTGCTTATTCCTGCGGACCACTCTCCATGACCACTCCAGTACCAAGAATCTGCTGATGACCGATTAGCGTTGCTCGTCCTGTTGTTCAATAAGAAATCGTGAGTTGATTTGCATAATGTTGCCTCCAAACTAATACCCCTGGAATATGGCTGTTACACCACACGGACTTCCCCCATCCCATCACCCAGGGGGATTCATCCTAGAGACACTCAGGGGTGCCCCACAGGGAGCACCAGTACAATCAGCCTCTCCCTCCATATTTCTTGCACACAACCACACTGCTGGAGACCTGCCGGCCGTAGGACAGCCCCCCAGTCCCCATACCAAAGCACCGTGACACTAGCGTGCCTAGGCGTGAACGGCAGCCACTCCGTATTCGGGCCTGCTGCCTCCGGCCCCAAGAAAAGGGAGGCCCCGGTGGGGGATGTTGCAGTAGTTGGTCTGCACTAATGAATCACCAGCCGCCCTGTAGGATATCCTCTGGATGTTTGAATACTCTGCACCAATAAATAAATGATTGGTTGGGACAACAAGTGAGATCACCAGGTTTCTTGTTGGTTACGCACAAACTCTACAGGACAGGAGATATGGGAGACCATTATTTACTGCACCACTGAATACTGGCGCTGCTCCTTATAGTACCTGTGACACAACCATGTATATCAGCCTCTGCACCACTGAATACTGGCGCTGCTCCTTAGAGTACTGAGACTAACTATGTATATCAGCCTCTGCAACCACTGAATACTGGTGCTGATCCTTATAAGTACCTGAGACTACACCATGTATAGCAGCCGCCACCACTGAATACTGGCGCTGCGTCCGCATATTACCCCTGAGACCTACACTACTGTATATCAGCCTCTGCACACCTGAATACCTGGCGCTGCTCATTATAGTACCTGGACTACACACTGTATATCAGCCTCTGCACCACTGAATACTGGCGCTGCTCCTTATAGTACCTGAGGAACTACATAGATATCAGCCTCGCACCATGAATACCATGTGCTGCTACTTATAGTACCGAGACTACACCACTGTATAGCAGCCTCTGACAACTGAATACCTGCGCGCCGCCTTATAGTACCTGAGACTACACTACTGTATATCAGCCTCTGCACCTGAATCCTGGCGCTCTGCTCTCATAGTACCGAACACCATGGACTACACCCACTGTATATGCGCCTATGATACCACTTAATGACTGGCGCGTGCTCCTTATAGTACCTGATGACTACATACATGTATATCAGCCTTGCCCACTGAATACTGGTGCCTGCTCCTTATAGTACCTGAAGACTACACCACTGTATAGCAGCCTATGCACCACTGAATACCTGGCGCTGCTCCTTATAGTACCTGAGACTACACCCTATGGATATCAACCTCGCCACCACTGAATACCTGGGCGTGGCTCTTATAGTATCTGAGACTACACAAATGTATATCAGCCTCTGACACACTGGTAACCTGGCGCTGTCTTAAAGTACCTGAGACTACACTACTGTATATCAGTCCTCTGCAACCACTGAATACCTGGTGCTGCTCCTTATAGAACCTGAGACTACACAATGTATAGCAGCTTGCACCACTGAATACCTGGCGTGGTCCTTATAGTACCTATGGACTACCCTACTGTAATCCAGCCCTCGCAACCACTGAATACCTGGCGCTGCTCCTTTAGTACCTGAGAGAATACACTAGTATATCAGCCTCCTGCACCACTGAAACCTGGCACGTGCTCCTTATAGTACCTGAGACTACACTACTGTACATCAGCCTCTGCACCACTGAATACCTCGGCCGCCTCCATAGATAGCTATGAGACTACACCTACTGTATATCAGCCTCTGCACCACTGAAATACCTGGCGCTGGGAGAGTCCTATAATGTAGTATACCTGCAGACATACGGTCATCTAGTGCATTGGATCATATCAAGCCTCTGACACCACTGAAAACCCTGGCGCTGCTCCTAATAGAACTGAGCACTACACTCTGTATATCAGCCTCTTGCACCACTGAAACTGGCGCTGCCTCTTATAGTCCTGAGACTACACTACTGTATATCAGCCTCTGCACACACTCGAATACCTGGCGCTGCTCCTATAGTACCTGAGACTACAACTATGTAATCCGCATCTGCAACCACTGAATACCTGGCGCTGCTCCTTATAGTACCTGAGACTCACTATGTTATCAGCCTCTGCACCACTGAATACCTGGCGCCGCTGCCTATAAGTACCTGAGACTACACCACTGTATATCAGCCTCTGCGCCACTGAATACCTGTGCGCTCCTCTATAGTACCTGAGACTACACTATGTATTCAGCCTCTGCAACCACTGAATACTGGCGCTGCATCCTTATAGTACCTGAGACTACACTACTGGATATCAGCCTCTGAACAACTGAATACCTGAGCGCTGCTCCTGTATAGTACCTGAGAGATCATAACTGTATATTCGCCTCTGCACCACTGAAATACGCCTTGTTTTGCGGCTTACCTTATTTAGGACCTGTGACATACACCACGTATATCAGCCTATCTGCACATGAATACTGCGGCTGCTCTTATAAGTACCTGAGAGACACTGACTGTATATCAGCCTCTGCAACAAATGATAACAGGGACTGAACCAGGTCAAGCACCTGAGGACATGGGCATTCCACTAACGTCGTATATGCAGGCTCTCTCCTTCCTCTGTGAGGAAGCCGGTCCACATCCAATGTGTCAGTCAATGCGGCCTCCTCCACCACCATGGGCTGGGCTCCTCCTGCTCCGTCCCGGGCTTCAGGCCGTCCTCATGGCTGCACAACGAGCCGGGGCCGAGGGCTGATGCGGCCGCAACTCGTTGAGCAGGTGGACCACGGGTAAAGGAGGGAGCGAGAGGGCGGCACCATGACACTAGATGGACCTGCGCGAAGGTGATGACTTATACAACTCCAGCTAGCATTGCAGGAGCGCAACAGGGAGCACGGGACGCCGAGAGTTGCTCACAAGAGCACAGGTAACGCGATGCAGAGCAACCAAAATCAGAGCCGGGCTCTAAGTGTCTTTGGGCCGGTACGATTTTAAAGCGTGACTGATGGACTGCGCCAATTTTGCCGCAGTTTTGTTAAAGCCAGTCTAAAAGCTTACGTCCCACCCTGTGGTGACACTTACAAGTCCCAGAGTGTGCTAGGCAGGCTAAGGATACTGTGCCCCATCATATATCTCCACCTACATCTCTACTGTGCCCCATTATATATATCCACCTACATCTCTACTGCGCCCCATCATATATCTCCTCCTACATCTCTACTGTGCTCCATCATATATCTCCTCTTACATCTCTACTGTGCCCCATCATATATCTCCTCCTACATCTCTACTGTGCCCCATCATATATCTCCACCTACATCTCTACTGTGCCCCATCATATATCTCCTCCTACATCTCTACTGTGCCCCATCATATATCTATACCTACATCTCAACTGTGCCCCATCATATATCTCTACTGTGCCCCATCATATATCTCCACCTACATCTCTACTGTGCCCCATCATATATCTCCTCTTACATCTCTACTGTGCCCCATCATATATCTCCACCTACATCTCTACTGTTCCCCATCATATATCTCCTCCTACATCCCTACTGTGCCCCATCATATATTTCCAAATCTGATTGCTTTCTTCCAGAAACAACACCACTACTGCTCACAGGCTGTGTCTGGTATTGCGGCCAATCATAAGCTATTATACAATGTCTTACGGTTTAGAACAAGCACTTACCAACCGGGGTCGACCTTGTCGCAGTGGGGGTAGCTGAAGCGCCGCTCCTTCCTGCATGACTTCTCGTAGCCCCAGCAGGAATCTGGTTGTGTCAGGTATTCCTATATATACAAAAACAGTTGTTACCATCACTAAATAACTCAAAATCCAGCTTTACTGGAAAAATCACAGGCTAAGCTCTACTGGTGCCTCCTTGTCTACACATTACCCCTATATATTCTATGTATGTTTGCATAGAGAGAACATAGAGCACATCAATATCACTATCCAGGAAAACCACTTTTAGGCATTGAAACCTTCAACAGAAGCTTAAACTTAAAGAGATTTTTTACAGGGTCTCAAAATGATTTTCCGGAAGCAGTAACGTAAAATCCATAATAATATCAATATTTGAACCCCCTAAGTGGAGGTTTTGTATCACTTACCCTATAGGGGCAGCGCTGGTCCTGCCTGCAGGATCGGGCCACATCCTGGTGATTGTGCAGGTAGTAGGGTAAGTGCTCGGGGGGAAGATTAATCTTCTGGAAGTCATCAGAAGGGGAAGAGATGTTCTGTTCTGCATAGATGGTCGGACTTTGAGCTGCGAGGTGTAGTAATAATCCGAGGACTGGATACACCATGACAACGCTCTGGAGATAAAACAAGGAGAAAAAAAAAAGAAAGAAATCAAGAAAAATTAAAAAAAAATAAAAATAAAGTAAAAAAACACACAAGGGATTTATGGGCAAGTTCCCAGGGACAATCAAAGATCGACGACGATCCGAATGAAGAAACTGGCAGCGAGTATTCAATTTCCCTGCAGCACCCCCACATGAAACATAAGGTATCACATAGTACTAGTCCTCCACAGCAAGGGTAACTTCTCTACTCTTTCTTAACTTACTGGTCTAGTCACTTAAAGGGCTTCTCCAGTCACAACAGGTTACCATATCCCCCTATCCACATGATAGGAGATAATTTACTGATTGGTAGGGGTCACAGTGATGCAACCTGCACAATTCACAAGAATGGGGGTCCATTGTACCCCAAATTAATAGAGTAGCTGGTTGCACATGTGCGCTGATGGACATAGGAGACTGCAGTACCTCGCTACTTCCATCAGTGTCATAGACGCAAGTATATGTGTGAGCAACTGCTCTGTCCATTTGCGGTACAATGGACCCCATTCTTTTGATTCATTTGGGGTACAATGGACTCCACTATGAACAAATTGTCGCCTGGACAACCCCTTTAAATCCATTAGTATAGTGTTCTGCAATAAAACTAGAATTCCCCTTTTTGGGGGTCGTCAAATTCTTCCAGAGAAGGGTCCTGGGGGGCGATCAGGTGATTGTCGTGGGTCTGTGTCCTGAGATGTACTCCCTACAGCGTCCACTACAGGAGGAATACAGTATTACACTCCAACCATTGAAATGAATAGGAGCACCATCATCTTATGATACAACCACATCCGCCATTCCATCACTGCGGCGTACAGACGTCTGTACTTAATAACATGGCAGAGTTTCTACGCAAAAGACTGATTATCATTTTAATACGTTCAATATTGTTAAAGGAATATTCTGCAAAATATAGAATTCTCCAAATATTGAATATTAAAAAACGATCCTTTAGCCCCTAGCCTTATGCACACTCTGGGACTTGTAGTGTCACCACAGGATGGGGAGAGAAGCTTTAGAACTGGATTTAACAAAACTGCTGCAAAATTGGAGCAGTCAACCAATCAGGTCACTGCTTTAAAATCGTAACGGGCCAAAGACACATTAGAGCCGCGCTCTGATTGGTTGCTCTGCAGCGCGTAACCTGTGCTGCTGTGAGCAATCTACGGCTCCCGGCATCCCTGTGCGCTGGCAATGCATGCTGGGAGTTGTAGTCCAGTCACACTTTTCAGCGCCAGGTCCATGCAGTGTCATGGCTGCCGCCCTCCTCCTCCTCTTACCCGGGTCCAGCTGCTCAGTGTCCGGCCGCATCAGCCCTCGGTCCCCGGCTCTCTGTGCAGCAGGAGGGGACGGGCCGGAAGCCCAGGGCGGAGCAGGAGGAGGCCGCAGCCATGAGAAGGAGGAGGAGGCCGCATTGTACTGACACATGGAGGGGACCGGCTCCTCACAAGGAGGAAGGAGAGAGCCTGATATACAGTAGTGGAATCCCATGTCCTCAGGTGCTTTACCTGGTGCAGTCCCATGTATTCAGTGGTTGCTCCTTCTCGGACCTCCGACTACCACTACTGTAGATCAGCCCTCCCTGCAAACCACTTGATACGTGGCGCGGCTCCTTTATAGTACATGGAAATGACACGATGTATTCAGCCTCTGCACCACTGACCAAACTGGTCTGCTCCTTATAGTACCTCAGAATACCATCTACCGGTATATCAGCCTCGGCCACCACTGGAAACTCATGGCACTGCTCCCTTATAGAGTAACTGAGACCTACAATACTGTATATCAGCTCCTCTGCACATGAATACATGGCGCTGCTCCTTATAGTACCTAGACTACACTATGTATATCACCTCTGCTACCACTGAATAAAATGGACTGCTCATTATACGTAGTGTAGTCTAAGGTACTATAAGGAGCAGCGCCCGGCTATTCAGTGGTCCTGCAGAGGATGATATACAGTAGTGTAGTCTCAGGTACTATAAGGGAGCAGCGCCAGGTATCAGTGGTGCCAGATAGGCTGATATACAGTAGTGTATTGTAGGCTCAGGGTAAACTACTAAGGAAGCAGCGCAGGTATAGTGGTTGCAGAGGCTGCTATATACAGTAGTGTGTAGGCTCAGGACTATAAGGAGCAGGACAGGTAGGGTATTCAGTGTGTGCAGAGACATGATATACAGGAGTGTAGTCACAGGTACTATAAGGAGCGTAGTTGCCAGGTATTAGTGGGTGCAGAGGTGATATACAGTAGTGTCTGTCTCAGGTAGGACTATAAGGAGCATGCCAGGTATTCAGGGTGCAGAGGGCTGATATACAGTAGACTGAGTCCAGGACTATAAGGAAGCAGCGCCAGGGATCAGTGGGCGCCAGAGGCTGAATACAGTAGCTGCCTGTATCAGGTTACTATAACGGAGCTAGCGACAGGGTATTCAGTGGTTGTAGAGGCGATATACAGTATAGTTAGTCTCAGGTACCATTAAGGAGGCAGCCCATGGTATCAGTGGTGCAGAGGCTGATATACAGTAGTGGAGTCTCAGGTCACTTAAGGCGCAGATGCCAGGTATCAGTAGTGTGCAGAGGCTGCATATACAGTACGTTGTAGTACTGGTCGGTACTCTAAGGGCCGTGCCAGGTATTCAGTGGTGCAGAGGCTGATTACAGTAGTGTAGTCTCAGGTACTCTAGGCAGCACGGCAGGTATTACCGTGGTGCAACGAGGGCCTGAGTCAGTAGCGTGAGTTAGTCATCAGGTACTAATAGGGCAAGGCGCAGGATTTCAGTGGTGCAGAGGCTGATTAAAGTAGTGTAGTCTCAGGTACTATAAGAGTGAGGCGCAAGGTATTCAGGGTGATGCAGGAGTCTGATATACCAGTAGTGTAGTTCGAGGGTACTATAACGGAGCAGCGCCAGGTATTCAGTGAGTGAAGGCTGATATACAGTAGTGTACGTCTCAGGTACTAAGGAGCGGCCAGGTATTCAGTGGTGCAGAGGCTTGAATACAGTAGTGTGGTCTCAGTTACTGTAAGGAGCAGCGCAGGATGTCAGTGGTTGAGAGGCTGATATACTGTAGTGTAGTCTCAGGTACTTATAAGGAGCAGCGCCAGTGTATTCCGTGATGCAGGGCTGGATTACAGTAGTGTCAGTCTCGGATACTATAAGGAGCAGCGCAGCGCGTATTCAGTGGTGCAGAGGCTGATATACAGTAGTGTAGTCTCAAGCGTACCTATAGGCGCAGGCCAGTATCAGTGGTCGTAGAGGCGATGTATAACCGTAGTTGAGTCTCAAGCGTGACATCAAGGAGCAGCAGCCAGGATTCAGTGGTGCAGAGGCTGAATACAGTAGTGTAGTTCAGGTCACTTATAAGGAGCAGCGCCCAGGATGCAGTGGGGTCAGCGGCTGATATACAGTAGTGTTATCCTTATAGTACCTGAGACACACTACTGTACTATCAGCATCGCCCATGAAGACATGGTGATGTATTATTAGTACCGTGAGACTACACCACTGTATAGCAGCCTGCAACACATGAATACCTGCGCTGCTCCCTTATAGTACCTGAGACTACACTACTGATATATCAGCCTCTGCACATGAATCCTGGCGCTGCGCCTATATAGTACCTGTGACTACACACTGTATATCGCCCTGACACCATGAATACCTGGCGGTGCTCCTATAGCTACCTGAGACTAAACTACTGTATATCAGCCCTGCCCCACTGAATACTGCGTGCTGCTCCTTATATACCTGAGACTACACCACTGTATACAGCCTCTGCACCACTGAATACCTGGCGCTGCTCCTTATAGTACCTGAGACTACACACTGTTATCAACCTCTGCCCCACTGAACTACCTGGCGTGCTCCTTATAGTACCTGAGATACACAATGTATATCAGCCTCTGCACCCCTGAATACCTGGCGCTGCTCCTTATAGTACCTGAGACTACACTACTGTATATCAGCTCTGCAACCACTGAATACCTGGTGCTGCTCCTTATAGTACTGGACTACACCACTGTATATCAGCCGCCACCATGAATACCTGGCGTGCTCCTTATAGTACCTGAGACTACCTACTGTATATCTCAGCCCTGCAACCACTGAATACCTGGCGCTGCTCCTTAAGTACCTGAGACTAAATACTGTATATCAGCCGCTGCACCACTGAATACCTGGCCTGCTCCTTATAGTACCTGAGACTAACACACTGTACATCAGCCTCTGCACCACTGAATACCTGGCGCTGCTCCTTATAGTACCTGAGACTACACTACTGTATATCAGCCTCTGCACCACTGAAATACTGTCGCTGCCTCCTATAGACCTGGAGCTCCACTACTGTATATCAGCCTCTGCAACACTGAATACCTGGCGCTGCTCCTTAGTACCTGAGACTACCACACTGATATCAGCCTCTGCACCACTGAAACTACCTGGCGCTGCTCCTTATAGTTACCTGAGACTCAACTACTGTATATCAGCCTCTGCACACACTGAATACCTGGCGCTGCTCCTTATAGTACCTGAGACTACACTACTGTATATCAGCCTCTGCAACACTGACTACTGGCGCGCTCCTTATAGTACCTGCAGACTACACTAACTGTATCAGCCTCTGCACCACTGAAATACCTGGCGGTCGGCTCCTTATAGTACCTGAGACTACACACTGTATATCAGCCTCTGCGCCACTGAATACCTGGTGCTGCTCCTTATAGTACCTGAGACGACACTATGTATATCAGCTCTGAACCACTGAATACTGGCGCTGATCCTTATAGTACCCTGAGACTACACTACTGTATAATCAGCCTCTGCACCACTGATACCTGGCGCTGCTCCTGATAGTACCGAACTCATAATGTATATCAGCCTCTGCACCACTGAATACCTGGCGCGCTCTCGCTCCTTATAGTACCTGTGACTACACACGTATATCAGCCTCTGCACCACTGAATACCTGGCGCTGCTCCTTATAGTACCTGAGACTACACTGACTGTATATCAGCCTCTGCAAACCACTGAATACATGGAGACTGACCAGGTAAGCACCTGAGGACATTGGGATTCCATAACGTATTCAGGCTCACTCCTTCCTCCTGTGAGGTAGCCGGTCCACTCCTATGTGTCAGTAATGCGGCCTCTCCACCTACCACTGGCCTGGGCTCTCCTGCTCCGCCCGGGCTTCAGGCCCGTCTCCTCATGCTGCAACAGAGAGCCGGGGCCGAGGGCTGATGCGGCCGCTACTCTGAGCAGCTGGACCCGGGTATAGGAGGAGGAGGGCGGCAGCCATGAACCCTGCATGGACCTTGCGCTGAAAGTGTGATTGAACTACAACTCCCAGCAGCATTGCTAGGCGAACAGGGATGCAGGGAGCCGAGATTGTCACAGAGCACAGGTACGCGACTGCAGACAACCAATCACGAGACGCGGCTCTAAGTGTCTTTGGCCCGTACGATTTTAAAGCGCGTGACCTGATGGACTGCTCCAATTTTCGCAGCAGTTTTGTTAAGCCAGTCTAAAAGCTTTCTCCCACTCCTGTGGTGACACTACAAGTCCAGAGTGTGCATAAGGCAGGGCTAAGGATCGTTTTGTAAATTCAATATTTGGAGAATCTCTATATTGCAGGAGATTCCTTTAACAATATTGAACGTAGTTGAGCAAATGGATAATCAGTTCTTTGCGTAGAAAATCTGCCATGTTATTAAGTACAGACGTCTGTACGCCGCAGTGATGGAATGGCGGAGTGTGGTTGATAATCATAGATTGAGTGGTGCTCCGGATTTCATTGCAATGGTTGGAGTGTAATACTGGATTCTCCTGTAGTGGAGCTGTAGGGAGTACATCTCAGGACACCAGACCCACGACAATCACCTGATGCCCCCAGGACCCTTCTCTGGAAGAATTTGACGACCCCCAAAAAAGGGGAATTCTAGTTTATTGCAGAACACTATACTAATGGATTTAAAGGGTTGTTCCAGGCGACAATTTGTCATAGTGGAGTCCATTGTACCCCACAAATGAATCAAAAAGAATGGGGTCCATGTACACGCAAATGGACAAGAGCAGTGCTCACACATATACTTGCGTCTATGACACTGATGGAAGTAGCGAGGTACTGCAGTCTCCTATGTCATCAGCGCACATGTGCAACCATCTACTTATTAATTTGGGGTACAATGGACCCCCATTCTTGTGAATTGTGCAGGGTTTGCACTCACTGTGACCCCTACCAATCAGTAAATTATCTCCTATATGTGGATAGGGGGGATATGGTAATAACTGTTGTGAATGGAGAAGCCCTTTAAGTGACTAGACCAGTAAGTTAAGAAAGAGTAGAGAAGTAACCTTGCTGTGGAGGACTAGTACTATGTGATACCTTATGTTTCATGTGGGGGTGCTGCAGGGAAATTTGACATATCGCTGCCAGTTTCCTTCATCGGATCGTCGTCGATCTTTGATTGTCCCGTGAACTTCCCATAATCCCTTGTGTGTTTTTTACTTTTTTTAGTTTTTTTTAATTTTCTTGATTTCTTTCTTTTTTTTTTCTCCTTGTTTTATCTCCAGAGCGTTGTCATGGTGTATCCAGCTCCGGATATTACTACACTCGCAGCTCAAGTCGGACCACTAATGCAGAACAGAACATCTCTTCCCCTTCTGATGACTTCAGAAGATAATCTCCCCCCGAGCACATGACCCTACTACCTGCACAATCACCAGGAGTGGCCCGATCCTGCAGGCAGGACCAGCGCTGCCCCTATAGGGTAAGTGATACAAAACCTACTTAGGGGGTTCAAAATTGATACTATTATGGATTTTACGTTGCTTCCGGAAATCATTTTGAGAACCTGTAAAAAATCTCTGTAAGTTTAAAGCTTTGTTTGAGGTTTCAATGCCTAAAAGTGGGTTTTCCTGGATAGTGATATTGAGTGCTCTAAGTTCTCTCTATGCAAACATACATAGAATATATAGGGGTAATGTGATAGACAAGGAGGCACCAGTAGAGCTTAGCCTGTGATTTTTCCAGTTAAAGCTGGATTTGAGTTATTTAGTGATGGTCACAACTGTTTTGTATATATAGGAAACCTGACACAACCAGTCATGCTGGGGCTACGAAAGTCTCAGACGGAGAAACCAATCCCCCAAAAAAAAAAACGGCGCTTCAGCTCCCCCACTGCGACAAAGGTCGACACACGTGGTAAGTGCTTGTTCTAAAACCGTAAGACATTGTATAATAGCTATGATTGGCCGCAATACCAGACACAGCCTGTAGCAGTAGTGGTGTTGTCTGGAAGAAAGCAATCAGATTTGGAAATATATTGATGGGGCACAGTAGGGATGTAGGAGGAGATATGATGGGGAAAGTAGAGATGTAGGTGGAGATATATGAGGGCAAAGTAGAGATGTAAGAGGAGATATATGATGGGGCACAGTAGAGATGTAGGTGGAGATATATGATGGGGCCACAGTAGAGATATATGATGGGGCACAGTTGATATGTAGGTATAGATATATGAGGGGCACAGTAGAGATGTAGGAGGCGATATATGATGGGGCACAGTAGAGATGTAGGTGGAGAATATGAGGGGCACAGTAGAGTGTGGAGGAGATATATATGGGGGCAGTAGAGATGTAAGAGAGAGATATATGATGAGCACAGTAGAGATGTAGGGGAGAGATATATGATGGGGCGCAGTAGAGATGTGGTGGAATATATAATGGGGCAACGTAGAGAAGTAGGTGGAGATATATGATGGGGCACAGTAAGATATATGATGGAGCACAAGTAGAGATGTAAGAGGAGATATATGATGGGGCCGAGTAGAGATGTAGGTGGATAATATAAAATGGGGCAGTGAGATGTAGGTGGAGATATAGATGGGGCACAGCTATAGAGATATATGGGGCACAGTAGAGATGTAGGAGGAGATTATGATGGGGCCCAGTTAGAGATGTAGGTGGAGATATATGATGGGGACACAGTAGAGATGTAGGAGGAGATATATGATGGGGCACAGTAGAGATGTAAGAGGAGATATAGATGGAGCCAATAGAGAGTAGAGGAGATATAGATGGGCGCAGTAGAGATGTAGGTGGATATATATAATGGGGCACAGTTGAGATGTAGGAGAAGATATATGATGGGGCACAGTAGAGATGCAGGTGGAGATATATGATGGGGCAAAGTAGGGATGTAGGAGGAGATATATGAGGGGCACAGTAGAGATGTAGATGGAGCTATATGATGGGGCACAGTAGAGATGTAGATGGAGATATATGATGGGGCACAGTAGAGATAGGAGGATATATGATGGGGCCACAGTAGAGTGCAGGTGGAGATATATGATGGGGCCAAAAGTAAGATGTAGGGAGCTATATGATGGGGCAACAGTAGAGAATGTAGGTGGAGATATATGATGGGCACAGTAGAGATGTAGGTGGAGATTAGATGGGGCCACAAGTAGAGATGTAGGTATAGATATATGCATGGGGCACAGTAAAGATGTAGGTATAGATATATGATGGGGCACAGTAAGAGATGGCGGATGATATATGATGGGGCACAGTAAAGATGTAGGGGAGATATATGATGGGCACATAGAAGATGCGGTTTAGGTGGAGGATATATGAGGGGCACAGTAAATTAGGAGGAGATATATAATGGGGCACAGTAGAGATGTAGGTGAGATATAGATGGGCACAGTAGAGATGTAGGAGGAGATGTATGATGGGGCACAGTAGAGATGAGGAGGAGAGATATACTGATGGGGCACAGTAGAGATGTAAGAGGAGATATATGATTTATGGGGCACGTAGAGATGAGGTGGAGATTATGATGGGCACAGTAGAGATGTAGGGGAGATGTATGATGGGGCACAGTAGAGATGTAGGTGGAGATATATGATGGGGCACAGTAGGAGATGTAGGGAGGATATATGATGGGGCACAGTAGAGATGTAGGTGGCGTATATATCATGGGGCACAGTAGAGATGTAGGAGAGATATATGAGGCACTAGAGATGTAGGAGGGAATATGTGGGGCACGTAGAGAGTAGTGGAGATATATATCATGGGGACACAGTAGAGATGTGAGGTGAGATATATGATGGGGCACAGTAGAGATGTAGGTGGAGATATATGATGGGGCACAGTAGAGATGTAGGTGGAGATATATATCATGGGGCACAGTAGAGATGTAGGTGGAGATATATGATGGGGCACAGTAGAGATGTAGGAGGAGATATATGATGGGGCACAGTAGAGCTGTACGGAGGAGCTATTGATGGGGCACAGTAAGAGATGTAGGAGGAGATATATGATGGGGCACAGTAGCGATGTAGGAGGAGAAATATTGATGGGGCCAGTAGAGATGTAGGAGGAGATATTGACGGGGCACCAGTAGAGATGTAGGTGGGGATATTGATGGGGCACAGTCGAGTGGTAGGTGGGGATATATGATGGGCACAGGAGAGATGTAGGGGAGATATATGATGGGGACATGTAGAAATACAGATGCAGAGCATCTGTGGCACGTAACAAATATGTAACACAAACTGATGATACGGCACCGTTACTTCATGGTTCTGTTGATGATATTTTTCCCCCATGGCAAGGAACTGGAGGTGCCCAAGAAGTATTTCTGTGAGACAGGCTGACTTTGTGTTTGTGAGTTGAGCGCTGGATGAGAAACAAGTCCTCTGTCTCCACGTGAGCAGGTCTCTATTCCATGTGCACTGCTCCCTCCACTGTGAAAGGGATTTTCCCACAAAAGACAATCTGTACTATCTAATGAGAATTAGATTACAGATGTGTATAGGCCTCCATCACTGCTGTGACAGATCACTGAGGCACCCGCGTTGGTGATGACGTGTAGGTTGAAGATGTCCACTGGGATTTCATTTTTCTATGGCGAATATCCGTTCCACTGACCGGGGTCAATCGGTGATGAGTCTGAACCACGTATAAAAAGCCCATAACTTGGTCCACACCATGGGCTTTGTTTCATCACTCACCATCATGGTAGTTGACCCACCACAGAGTCCTGACTTGTCTTTCTCCTTACAGGGGGATTTCGCTTTTGCCTGTTTCCAGTCACCTCCACACTGCAGAGCCACCAAATCTGTATCTGGACTTAAGAAATCTAACGACACAAGACAGGTCTGTATCGCCTGCATAAAAACATTTGCTAGGTATGTAATCCTAATAAGAAATGGTTTACTCAATGGGGCAAATTTACTTACCCGGTCCGTCGGGATCCCGGCGAGTTTCCGGCGCTATGGTAAGGAGCAGCGCCAGGTATTCAGTGGTGCAGAGGCTGATATACAGTGGTGTAGTCACAGGTACTATAAGGAGCAGCGCCAGGTATTCAGTGGTGCAGAGGCTGATATACAGTAGTGTAGTCTCAGGTACTATAAGGAGCAGCGCCAGGTATTCAGTGGTGCAGAGGCTGATATACAGTGGTGTAGTCACAGGTACTATAAGGAGCAGCGCCAGGTATTCAGTGGTGCAGTAAATAATGGAATTCCCGATCTCCTTCGCTGTAGAGTTGTGCGTTAACCAACAAGAAAACCTGGTGATCCAGCTTGTTGTCCCAAACCAATCATTTATTTATTGGTGCAGAGTATTCAAACATCCAGAGGATATACTACAGGGCGGCTGTGATTCAGTAGTGCAGAGCCAACTGCAACATCCCCCACCGGGGCCTCGCCTTTTCTTGGGGCCTGGAGGCAGCCAGGCCCAGAATACCGGAGTGGCTGGCCGTTGCAGCCTAGGCACGCTAGTGTCACGGTGCTTGGTATGGGGACTGGGGGGCTGTCCTACGGCCTGGCAGGTCTCCAGCAGGTGGTGTGTGCAAGAAATATGGAGGGAGAGGCTGATGTACTGGTGCTCCCTGGGGCAGCCCCTGAGTGTCTGTAGGATAAGTCCCTGGGTGATGGATGGGGAAGTCCGTGGTGGTAACAGCCATATCCAGGGATTAGTTGGAGGCAACATTATGCAAATCAACTCACGATTCTTTATTGAACAACAGGTACAAGGCAAACAGCCTAAACGGTCATCAGCAGATTCTGGTACTGGAGTGGTCATGGAGAGTGGTCCGCAGGAATAATGCACCAGCCTGGTAGTAGATTCAGGCTGGGATAATGGAGATGGAGATGTGTCCAAACTGTGGAAGCTGCAGCTCTGGGTTAGAGTCTCCTGACTCGGATCCTGGGATTGGTATCTGTGATGGCACTAAAGGTGTGCTGTGTGATCTGTCTCTCTCTTTACTTTGACCATGTGTTCTGAGACTAAGGATGATGTCACACATGGCGTTTTTAGGCCGTTTTTAGTTAGCATCAGTTTGTCGGTTTTTAATTGCGCAAATTCGGAAGACCGGACAAAAACGCATTCGTTTTCAAAAAACATATGCAGTTTTTAAAAACGGATGCATTTTTTACGATATGAAAGCGCACTAACTAAAAACGGATGCGTTTTTTAACGCATGCATTTTTAACGATCTGAAAACGCACTTAGTAAAAACGGCCCAAAAACGCCATGTGTGTCTTCACCCTAAGGGTGATGCCACACATGGCGTTTTTGGTCCGTTTTTAGTCCGTTTTTCCCAATGATCTCAATAGATAAACAGGTTGTAAGCAGCCAAACGCATGGTAAACAGCCAAAAACGGACTGAAAACTGATGTTTAAAAACGGACCAAAAACGCCATGTGTGGCATCACCCTTAGACCCATGTGCTCCCCCTGGTCAGGTGGTAGCACCTCTCCAATCACACTCCAGTTTACAACACAGCCACATAATTGGATAACATCCTAAACCCATGTAACTATTGCCTTTCCAGGCAGAGGATACAGCTGCTATTACCTGAGATCTACCTGCATTATCCCCTGGGTGAGTTGCGCAGGCTCATCAGATGGATAAGGGTGGCGGCACACATGGCATTTTGAACCCGTTTTTGGGCTGTTTTTAAGCAGTGCGTTAAAAAACGCATGCATATTTTCCGTTTTTGTCAGTTTTTCCCCAATTATGATAACAAAACTTGTGAAGAAAAACTAAAAGAGTTTTGAGTTTAGTTTATTTGAGTCATCTCTGCATTTCTCCGATCCTCCAGGCGCAGGCGCCATCCGTCATCCTCCTCAGCTTTCTCTCAGCACTCGGTCAGGATGGGGTCGTGTCTCTGCACCGAATCCTAAAGCACAGATGACAATGTATCAGTCCCATATAATAAGGATGGATGTCATGTATCTGCCTGGATGTAGTATAGACATTCACTAGCACATAGCGCCCTCTACTGGCCATGTGTGATATTACAGATCACCAATGTGTCCATGGATTTGGGTTATTTTCTTACATGTCTATAAATAAAGGGGTAAAGTCTGGATCATCAGCCTCATGTGATCTGACATTACTCATAAGGGAAACGAAAGCAGCGTCCCTAATGTTTGGAGAACTGGTCACCAGTGAAGAAAACTGTGCACAAGACATCAGCAACACATCACTGGCCTCATCAGTTGATGTGTTGCTGATGTTTGTGTGCCAAGTCCGATCTATGTGCCATTCCACAAGTCTCCACTGGGGACGCTGTCCTTTTTTCCCGTATGAGTGGTAATGTCAGATCACCATGAGGCTGATGTGCCAGACTTAGCCTTTTATTTAAGACATGTAAGAAATAACCCAAATCCATGGACACTTGGTGATTGTAATATCACACATGGCCAGCAGTAGAGGGCGCTGTGCTGTGAATGTTTATACTACATCCAGG
>CM033649.1:88367675-88419243 GCA_019512145.1 Engystomops pustulosus
CCTCATCAGTAATCTCTGCTGAGGCCGGTGATTCTCTGCTGTTGTCTCGTGCACATATTTAATTGCCGCAGAGCAGGAAGCAGGGACCATCGGGGAGGAGCAGAGCCGAGGTGCTGGATTTGACAAGGCAAAGTACATCAGATTTCACCAAATCCACAGAGTTTCTAATATTTATCTAATATTTTATAACAAACTGCTACTCACCCTCATCCGGAGGCGCAGGTAAGTAATGTGATGATTTCTCGTGCAGGGAGGGAGCGCGGTATTTTTGGGTTCCCAATGTGGAGCTGGAGGATGAGATAGAACGATGGGTGTTACATCCAGCAGCAGGAGCTACGGCCATCACTGAGGACACGGCCTCATATACAGTCACACAGTATCACCTGTAACTGGACTTCTCCTCTTATATATGATTTTTCAGAATTGAAGATGCCGGAGCCGGTTCTGACCCATATAGATTCCTGTTGTTGACTGTCTGACTTGGTCATCAGGCCATAAAGTGGATGATGGGAATCCTTCTCCTTCTCTATGTATAGAAAGACAGAAGTGGATGGAAAATCAAAGGAGACAATGAAGTGGTTCAGGTAATAGATGATAGATGATCACAGCTACATTCAGGTCACACATGTTATGCCTAGTGTTGGTAGTGACAGCGCCCCCTATGGATGACCCATTGGAGGGAAATGCTGCAGATATTCCTTCTACAATTCCACAGCGGAATATCTGCAGCATTTGCCATAGAAGCAGAATGGATAAGACTTTAGAAGTTTCCATCCACAGATACATCGGATCAGATCTGTACAAGGTCCGGGGATGTTGTGGATTTTCAGTGAAATACATAAGGCCAAATTCTCAGTAAGTCCAGACTTACCCCCAGCACACGGCCGCCGTCCTCTCCTGACTTTGTCTTCTCTGATGTCTTTCTCATGTGATGGGACAGGAGCCTCCGTGTCTTCAAGGCTTTCAGAGCTGCAGGAGGTCGGTGAGGACGTCAGGGAGGACAATATTTAGTGGTTGGTCTTGACTCTGGTAGATCTTTAGAGGAGGATTTAGGGATGATGCTTTCTTTACGCTCTGGAGGCTGAGATCTTATAAGATCTTATCAGTTGTGTGATTTTTGAGGTTGAGGAGGGATCAGCTTCAAGCGGCAATGCAGACATACACATCACATACAGTGGGGTGTACATTGGGGTTAGGGGAGGATGCACGACCAGGTCAAGGTAATGGGGGTTTCCTTCCACCCATAACATTCTACCTAGCAACAAATTGATTGCCTATCCCCACCCCTGACCCCTTCTTCCACTGCACTGGTCACTAGGGTGACTATTCTGCTAAATGGGTGCCTGGTCCCACATAAATGGGGATAGTGACAGGGATGGTAAGATCTCAGTGCTCTGTGCAGGAATATGGGGAACAAAGATGTTAAGGTAGTTTTTGGGATGGGGGGGCAGTGGAACAGGGGGCTAGGTTGGGTTGTAGGGGAAGGAATAGAGATGAACTCTTGGTGTAGGTTGGGGTTTGTAGGGAAGGGGTATTGAAAGGGGTGTAACTTTGGGGTTTGGGGGGGGCACAGGGGTGTATAGAGGGCCATTTTTTGAAGGAGAGGGCAGGTATTGGACAGGGAGGGTAGAATGGGGTGACAAGCAGACACTGGAGTTTTTGACTCTGCTGAGGATGACAAGTCCGGTCCCACTTAAGGCAGCAGTAAGTGGTCATGTAAGTCCAGTTACAGCCCTAATGGTGGCCGACTGCCTGATCCATCAGCTCTAGTATACACAGCCAGCAATACAGAGGTATCTGCAGAATATTACTGTCTGTACAGGTCACAGCCGCTACTGTCCTAGGACTGAGAACTTTTGTCAGTCCCAATACAGCAGCAGTACAAGTACACATAGATGGAGAGCTGCTCCACCTCAGTGGCAAAGCAAAATGAGCATGAAAAATGTACAAAAGAAAATACTTGGTAGAGGCAAAAATTACCTGTGGCTTGTTTTATAATTTAAAAAATAAAATAATTCACGCACTGGTCGGGGCAGGCAGTGATAAAGGAGTGCGAGTAAACAGGCAGAGATCAGGGCAGGCAGCAAACATGCATCGTCAAAAAACAGTCCGAGATCAGGGCAGGCAGCTAACATGCTTGAGCGATAATCAGTCCGAGGTCGGGGCAGGCAGCTAACATGCTTGAGCGATAATCAGTCCGAGGTCGGGGCAGGCAGCTAACATGCTTGAGCGATAATCAGTCCGAGGTCGGGGCAGGCAGCAGTCCAAAAACGTAATCCATTTAACAAGCCAAGGTCAATACCAGAATATCAGTCAGTGGCAGCTGGGGCACGTGATGTTACTGAAGATGACTCAACCACTAGATGTTATTAGGGCTGTAAGGACATTACCTGATGGAACACGCTCTGATAGTAGCTGAGCGTTGGTACCATATACAGTTGCCTCTATCCCTCACACAGTATCTGTGGCGTTTTTTCCGCTCTGTGGTCAGCAGGTTTCTCAGGGGTAGATAACCGCCAAGCACCAGAGGGTGACACACATGACCTGCAGTTGCCTTCCTGCGAGATGGTTTGGCATATGGCGCACTGCGGATGATCGATCTGGAAGATGGTCTCCTGGGATGTGGGATAGGCCTCTGCTCCTCACCTGATGTTACGGTGGGCTCGGGTACCGGTAGATCCTTCCGCTCCTGTAAATCCATGCAGGTCTTAGGTGCAGGGTGGAAGCGGTGGTGTGTCTTCAGCGGAGTGGTATCGGCCAGGCTCTTTGAGGTGCTACAAACAGGTTTTTGATATATGGCACGATACTGCCCAACGCTGCGGGTAAGTTGTCCAAAAATGCGCGACTGCCTTTTGTGCTGTTCAGGCTTTCGGCTGTATGGAGGCCCCCCGGGACGATGGAGGTGTCTCCGGGGTTGGATCTTGCCTCCAGCAGCAGCATTTGGCCGCCGCCTCCTCAACACACAAAGATTGAGCTGTGTGCAGTGATCCAAAAAAACCGTCAAAAAACTGAAAAAATAAACCTATAAAAAAAAATAAATAGCAAAAGTAAAGCCAACCGGACAAACGGTATTCAGCAGAAAGTGCTCAGCCGCCTCCAATCTCCCCGAACTCGCCTCGCACTGACCGTCCCAGCCGAGGATTCCAGGATCGGGGGGGCAACGGGTCTATGACGGCATTAAACCACACATGGCAACGGTTCTACAACCGTGTAAACAACGTTGGTTCCCATGACACCAGGGCTGGTACTAGTTATTACTGTAGGGTAGAAAATACCGGTCCAGATCATGGGCAGGAGCAACGATACAGATTTGGGGCAGCAGTAACCCCCAATGTGCACTTCCTCCATTTCTTGCTCCATGATGAGAGAGATCAGTCCATGTACATGCATGTAGCTGACGAGCAGAGCATGCTGGGATCTGAGTGGACATTCCGTAATAACAACTGTCACTTTTTTAAATAAAGTCTGTTGATTTTTTTTTTTTTTATTCAGGAGGACGGCAGCCGTACAGGGGTGTTACACTCCATATACATATACTCCATATACCAAATAGTGACCTGATCTATAGGTGACGTAATAAAGGAGAGGACAGGGCAAGGCTCAGGGTGATCAGACGTCTTTAATGGGAAGCAATGTCAGATGGTGGAGCCATATACCATCATCATTATATGTAATAAATAGTGGGTGGTGATCCCATATCCGTTCACTTTACCAGGGATTTAGAGGGGGTGTCCACTACTCAGGACTCTCCTCGAACAGATTACAGCTTCGCATGAGCCGTCCCATATTATACATATAACCTATATCAGTGATGGCGAACCTTTTAGAGACCAAGTGCCCAAACTACAACCAAAAGCCACATATTTTTGCCAAAGTGCCAAATGCTAATTTAAAGTAACTTATTGATCCCTGCTGTGTCACAGATTCAAACGTATTTGCGTCCTGAAGACCCAATACAGTAGAAAGATGGGAAATTCCATCTAAGGTAGCCTTAACAGGATGAATCACAGGAACTGAGGTAGGGGCTTCAATGATAATCCAGCTCTGTCAACCCTCTACGCTCCTCCTCTACTTCAAGTCACTATAAAATGTTCTGAAACGGCACTATTCTGGCTTCTTGTGACTGCAGGAGGAGGAGTCCTGAATGGTGACCTCTATGCTGGGTGATGGCCTGGGTGCCCACAGAGAGGGCTCAGAGTGCCACCTCTGGCACCCGTGCCATAGGTTCACCACCACTGACCTATATGAATGGGCACTGTGTAATTCTTCATTTCTCCTGCGGAGGCACTGCAGGTCAGATCATCACTTTCTGCTGGGGTGTCCCATATATTATATCTGGGGCTGAATTAGGGATCATCAAGAGAAGAGAACTCCCCCCTATAAAGTGCTGAGGTGCAAACAGTAAAAGATAAAAATATTTCTATATAATCCCCCAGGGGTTTCATCCTAAAATCAATCACATTATTTGTTGAGAATTATCTACATCTTAGTTTCCACCAGGACGGTGACGCTACAGACACCATAACATCTTATCCATAGTGATAGGGGATGAGAGGAGCCTCTCTGTATACCGAATACCGGGTGATACCCTCTGTAATCCTGGCCACAACGGTGGTCACCCAAATGTTCCAGAACTTTATCAAAATAAAACATGTCTTAAAGGCGATGTTCACTTTTGGAAGCATCTTTGTTGTATTGTTTCCTCCTTAAATAAGGCAGTAACACAAACAAACAATCTTCTTCAAAGGAGCTGAACCCCCTTTCCTTATGTTCCTAAATTTGCAGAACACACCCCGAGGAGCAGGTGACCAGACACGTCCTTCAACCAATTCAAGCCTACAAGTTTTCCTTGTGGATGTTTGAGGATCAGTATATCGTACCAGCAGTTTAGCAAATTTGGTTTGTGTGTTTCCCTAGTAACAGACTACAAACGATCCCGGAGTAGTCAGATCCTGCAGTCATACTCCGGTCTCTCCTGCGGACACATGATTGGTAGAAGAAATAGGAAGCAGAAAGGAGTGAAACTTAAAATCATGATCCGACTACATCGGGTCTATTTGTAGTCTGCAACCATGGAAACGCATAAGTCTGCATAGGAGCTGTATACTCAGCATAATAGGAAACGTTTTCACAATAAAAAATAAGACGTATCCCAAATACACAGAACTGTATTTGTATTATAGGAACCTTAAAAATATCTGGATTTTGGACAGAGCAAATTTAAATACTACACAAATAATTTAAGAGCGATCTGGGTGGTGGGTGGGGTGGGGGAATAGAGGATCGGGTGCCATATCCACATGCAGCAAATAGAAATCATCTCTGAATGTACAGTCATCTTTTATACAGGGACCGGGAGCCACATTTACAAGAGGGACAAAAGTTTCTAGATAAAATGCAGAGTGTCTTCTAGACGACTACTTGAGTCTTTGTTGTAAAAGTTCATCTATTTGGGTCTTGTACATGTTTTTCACGTCCTCCAGGTCGAGGCGAAGTTCTTCCGCCTCCTCGGCTTTCTCTCCGTACATCTGCAGGATGGTGTTGTATCTCTGGTCCAAATCCTAAAAAACACGGATCAGGAGATGTAGAAAAGATCAATGTGATGTATCCAACTATAACCAGACTGCAGTGTAAAGATTTAGCAGCTCATAGCGCCCTCTGCTGGCCAGGTGTGGCATTACACACCCACGTGGTTATCTTACCACATTATAAATTAAAGGGATGAGAGACGAATAAATAAAATCTCACACAGTGAAATATATTAACTCATTCCTTCAATGCCTGCCCAGCATTCCCCCTAGACCGCAGCAATGTCTTCCTATTCATAGTGCAGCCAATCACTGGCCTCAGCAGTCATACAGAGCACAGCCGCTGAGTCCAGTGACCACCACCATGACCACTGGAAAGTCAGAGGATTAAAGATGTACAGCAGGTTTTCTTTATACGGGTTTCCCATAAAACTGACATTTCCCAAAGCAAAGGATATGCAATGTGACAAATTACAGCTCAATGCAACAGCTGGAACCCCCATTGATGGGAAGATAAAATCCCCAGAAAGCCAATACTTATCCCCTAATTTCTTTTCACTGAACAACACCTTTAACCTCATGTATTTTGCAATATGGTGTAAGTGTTAGGGCAGGATATGAGGTAATTTACCATTATACATCTGTTACTAGTTCTGCTCCGGTTTCTTGATATGTAAAGTGAAGCCTCCTGTCTGTTACCTCATCAGCCAGAGATTCCTGTCCATAAAATGGCCGCAGATGGAGAGTCATGTGATCTCTAACTGTCCTAAGCAATCACCCTACCAGGACCTTATGATAGTGTTCATGAAGATGAGATGAAGGTCCTGGCAGGGCGATTGCTTAGGACAGCGATCACATCACCCTCCATCTGCAGCCATGTTATGGACAGTAATCTCTGGCTGATGAGGTAACAGACAGGAGGCTTCACGTTACATATCAAGAAACCGGAGCAGAACTATTACTAGATGTATGGTGGTAAATTACCCCAAAGCCCCCCCCCACACACACACACACATTACAAAAAACATGACGTAACGTAGCCAACCCCTTTAATAAGCACTACCTCCCCTCCTCTGTGTGCCCTCTACTGCCAAGATAACAGCAGGCAGAAGGAGCAGGGTGGAGTGTGTGTGCAGCTTCATCTTGGAGGGGGGCTCTGGTAACACCCCCAGGAGCCCTCCTGGCTCATTAGCACCATTTTAAAAGTTGATTTTAGAAGTAAGGAGGTTATGGGTAACAAATACAACAAAATCACGATGCCTGGATTTATGAGTAAGTGCCCCTGGCTTATCATGATGGATTTTGATGGTGGATTTCCTATAAATGATACATCAGACCGGCAGATGAGCTCATGGTCTGAACGGGTTCTGTTCTCTCTAGTGGAGATGTGTGTGATACAAGTAATGACAATCACTTACCCTCATCTGGAGGCGCAGCTTAGGGATCTCCTTCACCTTCTCCTCTAGTTCATCGTTGAGATTATTTAACTTGACGACTTCTTCGGCGAGGATGGAGCGAGTTTTTTCCAGGTTAACAATTTCCAGCTGAGAGAAAACATAACATTGTATTACTAAGAAATGCCATTACTCTGTGGCTCATAACCCCATGTCAGGACTGGCACCAGCATTACCTGTAGGTGGGCGATCTCCCCTTCTCTCAGCTTTAGCTGTGACTGTAGGTTTTCGATGACGCTGGAGCCGGCGCCCATCCTCACAGCGTCGTATAGGTTGCTGCTGCTGCTGCTGACGGACATGGTCATGGGGCCATAGAGCGAGTCGTGGGAATCCTCCTACACGTGTACATAGTAGGGGTTAATGGGGACGATTCCCTGCAGCTTCTCTCAGGACACAGAGGAGAAAACAATTCATTACCTGCGACAGGAGCGACGTCTGTAAACCTGAAAAATCTGCTCCACTGATTGAACTGGACCGGGACAATGTTGGGGTGACGGCACCAGTCTCAGGGGTGGGGAATCCATAAGATTTACGCTCCTTAAAATAGGCCGGAGAAGTCATTTAGGTGGATGAGTAGGTACAAAAAAAAAAATAAAAATGACCAAGACATAGGCTTATCCCAGTCATGGTGACATTATGCCTTTGTGATGACTGCGGGGGCCCCTTAAAGGTGCAATGCCACAGATCAAGTTCAAGGATGAAAGTCATAATCTATAGGACTTCACAAATTCTAACAACCCCATATTACAGAATGGAGCAGTAGGCCCCAGGCTTGACCTGGCACTTCACAAGAATGGGGGTGTCTGGGTCTCATTAATTGCTGATCAGCGGTGGTCCCAGCAATCAGACCCTCACTGGTCACACTAAATAGAGAACAACTTGGCTCAACCCCTTTAAGCAGCAAAAAGAAATTGTAACTAATCTGTGGAACCAATTTCTCTCCCATACTGCCGTGTACTGCAGAGACTCTGCTCCTTCCCTGACCGCCGGACAGAAACCTATTCCTATTGGCTGCCCTTCAGTTAATAGAGGATCATTATTCTGAGACTTGCCTGTGAGGAGAGTGACTGAGCGTGTGTGTCCACCAGAGCTCAGCTCATTAGGTGGTCATACACAGTGATGTGCACTTTACTAGCAGCTGGTGTTATGCCATGTAAGGAACAAGCCATTGCTGAGACCAATGGGAATTACCACATTGAGGACTACAAGATACCTTCTCTTTGGCGGCCTCCTGGGCCAGCAGGACCTTCTTCTTCTCTTGTTCCACCCTCATCTTCTCCATCTCCAGTTGGCTGTTTAGCAGAGTCTACAAACAAGGTCCAGATTAGAAGGGTCCAGGATACAAGAGATACTAGGAATAAAACAGATCTGCAGTCTCACCCTTTCCCTTTTAGATTCTTCCACAGTTTTCTTGAACTCCATCTTCAGATTTTCCAATTCCACCTGATTCCTGGAAAGATGGAATATATATGAGACATCAGAACAGACAGAGAAGACTGCCCTCTACTGGCAGCCCTCATGAATTGCAACTTCTGAATGCAAATTATGCATCAGCCATACATTTTGTGACCAAATAAAACCATATTTTCACAGAAATTATTCATATAGAGTCTTTATTTTCTGAATGTAGCAGTTGCTAACAGCATTTGGGGAGACGCTTTACTGCAGCCCTGTGGTTCACTGGAACCTGTAATCTAAGGATGATACAGTGACTTCTATTGGAGGGTATAATGGGCATGCTTTATACCTGTGCCAAGAGCATTGGGCAGAAAGAAAATAGAAGGAAAGCCTCAGCAGAGACCATCTGTGTGTTATCTATAGATAGATGTGTCTTATTTGTCATTGTAATCCTAATATTATGACTGACAACGATCTCCACAGAACAGGAAGTGCAAGAATTATTCTAAGCCTCCAAGATTTCTTCTAAATAGAGTTAATGACATAAGTTTAAGGGGTTCTTCGGTCATAGCAAATTAGGCCCCATGCCCGATCCATTGTACCCCCATTGCACCGGAGATGACTGGAGCAGCCAGTCACACATGCGCCGGCTGTTCTAATCCCTATGAAGCTGAAGGAGATGGATGAGAGCGGCGCTCGGCTACGTCAGCCTCAGAGATAAATGGAGCAGATGGCACATGAGCGAATGGCTTCTCTGGTCATTTCAGGTGCTATGGGGGTACAACGGAACCCCTTTCTTGTGATTCGTTGGGGTCTCATCATGGAGACCCACATCGATCAACAAGTTAGGCCCCTATCCTGTGGATTGGGCCTAACCTGCCATCTCCGGAGAACCCCTTTAACCCCTTACCGTACTAACATGTCACACCTTGGCTGCGGGTGTATGGAGAGCCCTCATATTGCCATAGGGGCTTGGATCGTCGCTCCCCGTGACGTCATTGGGGAGCAATTTGTTACCATGACAGCCTCGCGTCATACAAAGACTGTCTGATTTTAGCCGATCACAATGTGCAATTTGCACACTGTGATAGATGATGTGGAGAATCACCATATACTGCCATACTGTAGTATAGATTTTTGAAGGTGGGGAGTGAAAAATGGAAACGCAAAGACGAAAAAAAGGGCATCGGCGTTAAAGGGTAATGAAGTGCATCACAATATTTGTGACAGGGTTCTGGCACTTTGCAATCTTACCCCTACAAAGGGAAACAATGAGCTTGTTTATGGGCATCAGTAATGCTGAACATGCACAATGTGGCCGCAGCCCAGAGGTTTAGCTACAAGTATTCATGTTATAATTTATAGCTATTACTCTGATAAACATGGAGCAAATTCTTTCCATTAGGCCGTGTGACCGCAAAATCTGTGCCAACTGCTTCAAGGATTTCATGACATCAAGTATATACAGAGGCAAGGATTGCCAGTATATCCTCCAACATCTGCTCTAACATCAACCAGTACCTGCTGTGGTCTTCCTCCATCTTGGACAACCTGGACTTCTCCACCTCTAGCTGAGCTTGGAAGCGGCTCTTCTCTTGGCGGAGGAGGCTATTTTGGGACTCCATGGCGGAGATTTGAGTTTTTACAGACAGGAGCTCCTCTGTTGCTGCTCGCTCCTTCTCTATGGCAGATGCAAGCCAGGTCTGTGATTCAGCTATAAGAGGAGGAGACACGGTCACAAAGAGGAGGTAGAGGGGGCACAACTCATGGTGATTATATACCGGAGCTAAAACCACAGCAAAATCCATGTGCTTATATAAAAGGGTTAAAATCTATGTACTTGCACCTAGACCTGATGTACACATTGATATTTCAGTAATCTTAGATTATCTGGCAGCACCCATCACATCTATAGCAGCGAGTGCCGAGTGTCTTTCTCTTTGGAGTCGATATTCTCCTCCCATAGTTTAAACATTTATGAAATGTTGTTCTTACTGAGTCGATCAGAAAGATTCTTCTCCAGCTTCTCCCAGGATGTGGTCTGAGCCGCCAGCGTTGCCTGCAGGTTCTCAATCTGCCTCAGTAATGGCCGAGTAGCGGAGGTGACACTTTGACTCAGCTCCTGATTCCTGGCTTCACCTTCTTGAAGTCTCTGCAAGACACAAGTTGGGACGATCAGATACAGTGGAATGGATGTTATAGTGTAGTGAAACTGTTACACGCCTTATAATGTCCAATCTGAGAGCTGGAGATGATAAAGGGAGCCGAGCTCTGTGATATAGAGACGTAGATGATCGGCAGCAGGATTTCACGACTGCCGTACAGCTATATGCATTCCCTGTGCAGATTGCATGTGTATTCATTTTATGACAATGGCAAACTTCTCTTGGACTGTGGCACTTGAAAAAGCTCTCCTGGTGTCATATTAAAGAACTGGAGATAACCACTGTTAAATTTGCTATTCTATCAAGTTAAAAGTCTCACAAAAAGTCAAAATTGTTATCATATGTAAAGTGAACAAAACTGCAAAAATTGACCTGGACATTCAGGCACCAATGATCTTTGATTAAAAAGGGGTTAAAACCGCACGCACACGGCCCGCACTCACGGCCCCCATAAACTTGCACTGTGCATGGGCACGCTGCATGCACTGTGAATGTACTAGGGTGAGGGGGCGCTCGCTTCCTAGGGACATGACATAGTGATGTGGACCCCCTGCCTGTCGATGTCCAAAGGCCAAAACGACGCACAAACAAGACCTGTTTGCTGCCCGTTTAGCACTTATAGCGTGTACATAAAGTTTAAGTTCTGGGAGAAAGAAAGGGGCGATGTATCACTGGTTAATTTGTCTAAGTTTGCCATTGTTTTGGTACAAATGCTGATTTGCAACTTTCCATTGCGCCAAATGAACATAGGACAGAGCAAAGTCACTGTCACATAGACCCTGCTTGCACCAAATTAATTATTTGCATAGACTAAAATTGACAATAGGACTGAATTTATGAATTGCAACTCTATTTTTTCGGAAATTGACGGCATTCCCCACCCTGGTCTATGTGCTGCGACTTTTGATAGAATTTTGTGACTTTATCCGACAGTCGCAAACAACCTCCCTTGCATTAGACTATTGCCAGCAAATTTATCAAGGGCCAAAGCCACCTGAATGAATCTGACGGCAGTGGATCTCCGAAGACGGGTATAAAAGGCTCGTAAGGAGCCGCCTAATGATAATTTACCCCAGTGAGTCCTGATTGCAAAGGTCATGGCCTTTTAACCAGGCAAATAGTCTGAAAGTGAAGCTGCATTTGCAGCATTTAAACATTACCTGTTGCAATTCTGCAATTTCTTGCCGCAGATAATCCTCCTTCCTCGCAGCTTGTTGCTCTCCCCTCTGCAGCGCCACCCGCAGATCAGCCACCTGGGAAATTGCCAAAAGATGAATAAACAAAATCCTCGTCTGTTGTTGTAGTGCTTTGCATTGTGAATAACTTGTTTATGAAAAAGTTAATGTGATATTCTGGTTATTTCTACATAGGTTCAAGAGGTAGATCCTTTATCGGATATTTTTGGCATATCCTATGGTTATACCACAAAGGTCCCCCTTAGGAGCACTCATTAAAAGTGCAGATGCTTTCATTTACTTATATTGCAGTGATCCAGAGTTGGGCGTACTGAGCCCTGCAAGAATAGGACCCGCTATATATTTTGAGGCCGATGCACCCAGGCTGTAGGCATAAGCCCACAGAAGTACATGAAGATGTGGCCTGTAGAAACAATGGCTAGAAAACCTCATAAAGCAATGTTCTGGTTCAGGGGGCCTTAAACTGACATTTACTCCTCCATCTACATAGAGTAAGAAGGCTCCTACCTGTATGGCCAAGGCCTCCTGCTGCTTCTGTGACTCCTCCTTTGCTTTCTCCAGCGCTAAACACATCTCCTCTTTGGCTTTGATTTCACAGCTTAGCGCCACCTCCTGGGCTTCACTGGCTTTTGTGGCATTGGCTTTATGCAGTTCTGCGAGCTCCCTAAGATAAAAGCATGACAGTATAAGGCTCTACTAACATACAGGGGTTGTGTCAGTCCTGTGCTCCATTGACTTCTGTGGGACAGATATGGAGCAGATGAGGGGAAATAGTGATAAACAGATTGTGGGGAGTCCAATAACCGACACAACCCCCCCCCCCCACCATGTATTGATACCAGATATAGAGAAACTTCAGCCATTGCTGGTATCAGATATGGCGACTTCTCACCTGTAGGAGCTGTCCAGAGCGGCCTGAACACTGCGGTTCCTCTCCTGGATTTCTTCCAGCTCGGCCTGTAGTCTTCCCACATCCTTCTCCTGTCTCTCCACCACACTGTTCAGCTTTCTGATGTTCTCCCGGTGCTGCTTCTCAACCTCTTCCTTACCATCTAATGTCTATATAAAAGCAGAAGAGGACACTCAATGAATATTAAATGCGGATTATTCAGCACAATACAAGTTCAGGATGAGCTACAGATGCCATGTGGCCTGTGTCATGTATATGTGATCCAGGTCATTTTATATGCCTGGTCATGTGATGTCACACAGGTGTACGGCTCGTTATATCGCTGGTCATGTGATGTCACACAGGTGTACGGCTCGTTATATCGCTGGTCATGTGATGTCACACAGGTGTACGGCTCGTTATATCGCTGGTCATGTGATGTCACACAGGTCATGTATATGTGATCCAGGAAATCGCGACTATAATAAGTAAAAGACTTAAAGTGTAAGTGGGAGCTATAGATCTCAGTAGACAGTGCCATGCTGCAGCACATGTACAGTGGTTTGTATGTAACCCATAGGTCACCCCCAAATGTGAACAATCCCTAAAAGGGGTTATACACTTTATGCACATTACAGAAAATAATTGATATGGTTTGTGTTAGAAAGTTCTACAATTTCCCAATATACTTTCTGTATCAATTCCTCACGGTTTTCTGGATCTCTGCTTGCTGTATTTCTATATGAAGTTTCTGTGTTTACACAAGTGCACGGCTCATTATATCGCTAGTCACACAGGTGCACAGCTTGTTATATCCCTGGGCATGTGATGTCACACAAGTGCACGGGTTGTTATATCCCTGGTCATGTGATGTCACACAGGTGCACGGCTCATTATATTGCTAGTCACGTGATGTCACACAGGTGCATAGCTTGTTATATCCCTGGTCATGTGATGTCACACAGGTGCACGGCTCATTATATCCCTGGTCATGTGATGTCACACAGGTGCACAGCTCATTATATTGCTAGTCATGTTATATCACACAAGTGCACAGCTCATTATATTGCTAGTCATGTGATGTCACACAGGTGCACGGCTCATTATATTGCTAGTCATGTGATGTCACACAGGTGCACAGCTTGTTATATCCCTGGTCATGTGATGTCACACAGGGGCACAGCTCGTTATATCCCTGGTCATGTGATGTCACACCGGTGCACGGGTCGTTAGCCCCGCACAGCTTTGATTACACTGTGTGAGATCACATGACCATGGACACTTGATTATCTACAGGAAGTAAATGATGTAGCTTCCTACTGCATGACAGCAAGCAGAGATCTAGGAAACCATGAGAAATTGATACAGTAAGTATATTGGAAAATTTAAGAACTTTTCATTACACAAACAATATCAATTATTTGCTGGAATGTGCTTACAGTGCACAACCCCTTTTAAATTCTATGTAATAGTTACAAAGCACCTGTTTTAGGAGCTGTAATTCTTCCTCCAGCTCTCGGATCTTCGTGCTTTGCTTATTGATCGTTTTCTCGTGCTCCTTCTCCTTGGTTCGCAGCTTCTTGATGATGGTGGAATTGTGGAGTTGTTGTTTGGAAAGTTTCTCTCCTGTATGAGCAGAAGATGTAATATGGAGTCAGAGGCGGGAGGATACGATCTTTTTCTTGCTAATGAATGAAGTTACTAATTCACATACAACAGATCAGTCCGACCCTATGACCCTTCCCTCATCCATCCACTCACCTTCCTCCATGAGCCCTTTAATCTGCTCATCCTTCTCCTTCATTATCTCAGCCGTCTCGCTGGACTTCAGTCTGGTCGCCAGCTCCTCCTTCATGGCTTTGACATCCTGAGAATTTATTAAGTTTATTGTGAATGTATAATCGAGGAGCCATGACCTTGTGCCTATTATCATGTTAGGTGAGAACTTTCAAAAGCTAAAATGTCTTAAAGGGGTTTTCCCACGTACAAAAGTTAGACCCTACCCGTGTTGTACCCCTCGTCACTCCGTCAGACTAATCCATGAGATATATTGCTGATCAGTGGTGGTCTTATTGCTGAGGGGTCTCCGTTGGACTCCTCATCGCTCCATGAGAGTAATGGAGCAGATGGCCGCACATGACAGTTCTGCTCCATTAATCTCTATGGAGCTGACGGAGATCAGTGAGCGCTGCGCTCGGCAATTTCCGTCAGCTCCATAGAGATTAATGGAGAACGGTCACGCACGGCCATCTGCTCCATCAGTCGAGACGGAGACCCCTCAGCAATGAGACCCCCACAGATCAGCAAGTTAGGCCCTATCTCGTGGATAGGGCCTAACTTTTGTTCGTGGGGAAAACCCCTTTAGTGCATCAGGGTGTATTTGGTACATTCAGATGCGGTTGCAGATATATGAAGAGGGTTTTGTGTAAGCCCTCCACATACACACCGAATATGTATAATGTAGCAAACACCCGTCTCTAACATGCCACTACTTTGGGGTGAATCATTTCCACCAGAGCAGCCATCCGAAGCCTTGACATCCAGGAGTCTATGGGAGACTGGCAGGCCTGTCATGTAACACAATGTTATAGATCTGTATAAAATTCCCATATACTGCAATACAGTGGTATACCAGTATATGTTAAGATCGATAAGACCCTCCAGGGGTGTAGCTTTGTACCGTGTTAGCCATGCAGAGCAGAAGAAGAGTGAAGAAATGAGGCGATACCTTTTTGAGGATAACTGAGTATATTTGATGGGGAGCTTTCGAGAGGACTAGTTCTCTACGTCAGACGCGATGTTATACATCATAGACTGACATATTTTTGCAATGAGATCCGTTTGGAATTTCCACATCAAGTGGTAAAACAACAATGTAAATGCCTCATGTTTATGCAGCCCCTATTGTAGCCCCCTGTAGCACCTAAAAACCGGTTTCATATTAAAGATAAGGATCTCATCTTCCAGATCACATCAGGCTAATGTGAAAATGAGGTGAGGAGGGGCACATTTACCTGACTTTGGGGGAGATATTTTAATATATAAATGAGTGAGATTTCACATAAAAGAGGGAATTCTAGAAAGGACATTTTATACCTGACCTGAGGGGGCTGATAGTTTAGTGGGGTAAAACCTGGTGACAATTTTGTGTCCGATGTGGATGCAGCTTTATGCCTTGTGTGGCCTCAAACCTGTGACTGATCTCCAATAAGGCCTCATATAGGTTTATATATGTTTTGTACTTACCTTTTTGGCAGAGTCTCTCTCCTTACACGCCAGCTGTGCCCTCCTCTCGGCCTCCGCTATCCGATGTGTGAACTCGTCTTTCAGCAATGAAACGCTGCTACTTTCTTCTTTGACCCGGACAAGTTCACTGCAAAAGGAGGCAAGAAAATTCACTTACAGAACTTATACAAAAGGATCAGAGGATCGAGACTGACTGCTGTGGGCAACTGCCCCACTAATTAGCAGTTTTGTAAAATATTCATTGAATCTCAATGATAGAAACAGCCCTCACAGCCCATAGTAACCAGTCATAATCCATCTAAAAGTGGATGGACAACTTTGTAAAGTCATTCCCTATCCACGTGATACAGGATAACCTGCTGCTCAGTGGGGGTGCGACCGCTGGGGCTTCCATTGATCACGAGTGCATTATTATGCATAGTGCATGATTGTTTCAATGTAATTTCTGGGGATGAGGCCAGTTACCCCATTCTCCCCATAGCCGAATACCAGGTCTAGTAATACTCCCATCATCCACACACACTTGGACTTACTCTCGGAGGTTGTCCAGGGTCTCTTCTAGAAGTGCCTTCTCCTTGCTGACAGATAACAGTTGTGTTTCTCTCTTCTCTAAGCGGCTATTGAGCTCATTGATAATCTGTACAGAGAGAAAATGAGAACATAAGGAACGAGAGTGATCACATTTTACAATGATTTTATAAAAGACGGAGTTGCTGTGGTGTACAAGTAACAGACATGAACCTTGTCTTGGTATGGGATCTATTTTTTTTAGGGGTCCTTTACTTGGAACCCCTTTAACACCCACAATGTAGAACTGTTTTGGGTCACAACTCAACCAACACTCTCATACATTAGTTGTGATCTGAATGACTTCAATTACTGTTTCACTTGTTTAATCTCCCCAAATGTTTCCCTAGCTAAACTACATGATAAAATAGGGGATAGAACGACTTTAAAGGGATAGTATGGAATCTGAATTTTTTGATAGGGCATAGGGGTAGGAGAGGGAGGGGCAGGGGGAGTAATATTGAACTGAAGATGGTTGCATTTGAAGCAACCATCACCATGCGGCCTCTCAACTTGAGCAGAGAAGAGTCATATTTGTCTGAGATAAATCATTTGCACATGACTATGGGAGCAGCTTGGCCAGTGTTTGCCTGAAGCAGTGACCTGAACAGCATTGGAAAGTTACTGAGCTGCCAGCTCTCTAAATCGAGGACCTGTAAATTGTAAATTTTTCTGTTGGCGGAGTCTAGGAAGCTTCTGGACAGCGTACCATCAGAAAACCTGATTGTAGATGCCCTTTAAATAGATTTTCTATTATGGGACTCCCTTTCTCAGGATTGCTGGGGACAATAGGTGAGGGTCCCGCAGTCAGACCCTCATGGATCACCTTGTTATCCCCTATACCGTGGATAGGCACAGTGAACCCCCTGGTACACACAGGCAATGCTTGTAAACTGATTGAAGTCTCCATAGGTTCCCACCATGACATCAGCATTCACTGTACAGAGTGTTAAGTACAGATTCAGGAAACTTTCCTGCCAGTATTTGTGGCTGCACAAGGGGAAGGGGTGTATTTTATGGTTTCTTATATCATTGCACGTCGGAAGGGGGTGACAATGATGACAAAAGGATCTGCTGGGGGAGGGGGTGTCTGACACAACTAGTGTGCAGGTGTATGAGCCAGGCAGGAGGACAGTGTATGGTGTACAATATTCCGGCTGATAACAGCCTAATGTCTCTGTAATTGACCTGGATCTGCAGACAAAGCATAAAAGGAGCAGGAAGTGGAATATTCTGCACTCATGGTGTTGTCTTGGCTTTTATTACCTTTTGCATATCTTCCATTGTATAATCAAGCCTTGGCTGGTTGTCAGTCTCCTGCTCCTCCCCTGACGCTCCCTGCTGGACCAGATCCGGCTCCTGAGTCTGTAGTGCGGTGACCAGGAGATCCGGTTGCTCTGAATTGACAGGGGTGGCGCTCCTTCCGCTCTCCTCCATCTCTATGTCCTCGGTGGAGTGCACAAGTAGTGTTGTCTCGTTCAGTTCCTCATCGGATTTGCTCTCCGTGGAGCTGGTAATGTCCAGACTGGGGATGGAAGTGCTGACCGCAATAGCGACCAGGGTGCACCCCCTTCCCGGTAGTTCGTCATCAGAATTGATTTCGCTCACGCTGCGACTGTCCAGGGACTGAACACTGAAGGAGTCTATCCTTTCAAAGGCATCGGAGGAAGAGCAGCTTTCCGTCATTTTAGGGAATTCATCCAGTCGGCCATACTCAACGGATGGGGACAGGAGCTGGAAGGAGTTCTGCATCAAGCTGAGGTTTCCCTTGGAGTCCGTCACTTCCTGCCTGGAGCTGACTGAGCTCTCGCTTATGACGCTCTCGTGGTCTAGCACCTCAATGTCACTAGTTGTAGAGGTCCCGGAGGAGAAAGTGCTGATGGGAGGTGATGGGGTATTAGTCTGACGGTCCTCAAGCTTTTGGTCCTTAAGGTCCAACCCACTGTCCTTATTTTCTGGCTGAACCGTTGTAGAAGAAGCAATGGCATCTTCTTCTGACTTTGGGTCTAAGTGTCCTTTTAGATCCTCAGAGCAGTCACTAGTTTCCTGAATGGTCTTTTCCAGGTCACATTTCTCCTCTTCCGTTTCCTCCTCTAATGGCGACTTCTCTGCTATTTCCGAGTCTTGGACTTGATGATCCGGCTCCTCCATCTCTTGCAGCTCATAACCGGACCCGTTGTCCTCCTTCGGTTTGATTATAGGCTTGGGTGCGTTTTCCTTTACTTCTTCTTTGGGTCTTTGAGATTTGGTGGGAGGTGTAGACACCACAGAACTAACCGTCACAGGTTTAACCTCCGGTGACGAGAGGAAGGCACTGAAAAAGTTTTCGGACTCGTCCACCACGGTTCTCCTGACAGGTTTGGTGATGGCCGTCGGTGATAAGATGACCTGGGTTTGAGCCTCCTCCGATAATCCTCCCCAGTTGGAATTTTCCCAGCTCCCCTTGATGGAAGAACCGCTGCCTGTAGGCAAGAAGAAAAGATAATAGTTACATAAAGTGATATAAAACTTATTACATAATCAACACCATAGATGGAAACACAACATCAACTTTCTTTTACCCTCACAACTTGCTTTTTACACTTCCTTGACATCTCTAAGGTTCACGTTGTTCCTTCACATGACAAGAAAAGATGAAACAGGAGGAGAAATGTAAACACCTGCACACAATACACAGGCAGGAGGACTAGAGACGTCACAGTAAGAATAAGTTCTCATTGTTCCTATTGAATGAGCAAAGTCACCTTGACTCGCATCACCAATTTGGTGCCAGGATGAAATACAGGAAAAATAATGTGACAGCAAATCCCCCTAACACTCCATCTATAGTACATGCATGCTCCATTTGTCCAGGTGGGCAAGTGTTCTCAGGGAGGAATGACGCCAGATACCTCGACGACAGATGGGTGCAAGTTGAGGCTCTAGAACAAAGGGTTAGGCATGTCTACCTCCTTATGCAAACCGGGAAATGTTGGGGCCACCCCATACACATTAGTTACTAACAGGAGACCATCTATGTGTCTGGTCACTACAAGTTATCCCCATGCCAAATGCTATGGAACATCATTATAATTAGAGGCTAACCCCAAAGATCACAGTGGTCCCTAAACAAATACAGCGACTGGCCGCACATGTTCGGTGTGATGGAGCTGCGTCCTCTTGATCCATGGGGGTCCTATGGTTGGGGAGGGAATAGCTTGTTGTGACTAGCCAACTCATTTAAAACAATATTTCAGCAGAAATTATCCCAGAAAATGAGAGCTGCTGAGAAATCTAATTCCAAGAGACTTCTATGGCTTCTACTTCCCCTGGCATGAGGGCTGGGTATAGAGGTGCAGGGCTTACTGCCCCTCATATCAACCTCACCCTGAACTATATGGAGGGAATTGAGGGTTACTAGATATAATTCACAACATATCCAGCGTGTCCATAGGATTATATATCATTATATAATGATTGTATTGTTAATGTGCTCTATGAACACTGGCCCCCCCAGACTGAGGGGCCCGAATGCCAGAGCACGGCTGCGTCTACAAGTCCATGTCATACCGAGGTTGGTCCAGATCACTAGTAGCTTTATGTATGAAAAGTGAAGGGGGACACTGCGCCCCTCTTATTCTTAGGATCAGGGGCGTCTCCTTTAAATCCTAAAGATGCCATATCCTAGTAATGTCTCATATTTTCAAGGGGTTAAATAACCAAGTAAATAATGCTACATCAATGACATGCAATACTTAACCCTAAAACACAATAACATAGACGAGGGGGCCTGGCCAATGCCTAGAGATGACAGGACTCAGGGATGTGGTTATCAGGCAGGAGATTAGGAATGTTTTGATGAAAACAAAGTAGTAAACAAATACCAAAAAAAGCAATACACTGGAACTGGGGGAAACGGCCAAGACACCTCTCAGCTCATAGAGGGACAAAGCAACAGCACAGCTACCTCCGAAACAATGGAGGTAGCATTGCCACCTTGGAGTCATGGCCACCTATGATCTCCTGCATGGTCAAAGTGACCGTATAGCCAAGTTATAGACCCTAAAGATCTAGATTGTGGAGTCATGGAGGGTTATGATGATTTGGAGTTTCTATAAAGTGCAAAACCGGAGGATATGATCTCTACTTGGCCAGCGCTGCTCCATCTGTAACCCTCATCTCTGCTACAGCGGCAATATACAGGACGATCCCTATTCTCAAACCTTTTACTCTACAGCTGCTGCAAAATTACAACTCTCAGCATCCCCGGACAGCTGCAGGAGCGGGGGTTTTGCAGAGGCCGCTATAGATCGTCTGTCATCACCTACTAATGTCCTATCCTGTAGATCAGGCTTCATAACTGCATGAGGAGCCACAAATCTTCAAAAGACAAGCTCTGGCCTCATGGTGATCACATGCAGCCCCCCGTTCTGACCATTACATGGGCTTTACAAAATGATGGCTGTTTTCTTCCATAAACAAAAAAAATATTGCAGCTCAGGTGTATAGAAATTGGTGGAACTAAGCTGCAATATCAAGAAGTACCCCTGGTCAGGGGTGGCGCTGTTTGTGGCAGAAAACAACCAGGTTTTCCAGGTCGTGGACAACCCCTTTAAAGCTCCACTTCACATACATGTTTCTCTTCTGTAAATAGTTTTGGATAATGTTCTTCTATAACCGGAATTGTAGCATTCCAGAAACACTGAGAAGCAGAGACATGAGGATCACCCACTATTCTACAGGAGAGGGCACGGTGGAGCTCCCCTCTAAGGGCACAGGCCGCTGACGTACCGTCCTCATAGGGGGTGATGATGGAGTCAGCCCAGGCCGTCTCATCCTCCTTGATATCCAGCACTCGGTCTATGGACTTCTGGGCCTGGGACAGCGCCTGTTTGGCGAAGCTTGAGAGCTGTGAGGCGTTAAACCAGCTCATGGTGCCGGTCCCGCCGCCTCCTCCCCCGGGATCCCGTCACACAGCGGCCGCCGCTCCTCCAGCACTTCCCGAACACGTAGCAGTAAACAAACCCCGTCTTGACGTCATGACAGCGCGCCCAGAGGCGTTCTCTACGCCGGTCAGCTGACTGCCGTGACGTCATCGTCAAGCGACGCTGAGATTCCAGGAGGCGTCATGTGACCAACCAGCTAATACAGGGGCGGGGCGACTGTCACCGAGAGCTGTGGAGGAATTCTATGTTCTCTATAGCAACCAATCACGGCCCTGCTTTAATTTCCTGTTATCCTCCTTGTAAATGAAAGCTGCGCTGTAATTGGTTTCTTATAGTCCAATTGTTATAACTCCTTTATTATTATTATTATTCTATAGTCGCACTTAAAGGGATTGTCCAGACTTTTGATTTTAGGGTTCATTTGTTAAAATAAGTAGTGGATAGAATATAAGCGGGGTTTAGGGTGAATGATTTAGGCTTCCTTCATTATTAGAGGCCGGGCTCTATATCTGTGTGCAGCTTGCAAACAGAGGCCAGAGCGGTGATTTATCACCTTTAAATGACTCTCATTACGCACAGTATACCCGACCCATGTAATCTTAGCTGCTGCAGAACCACTTTGACTCTTCTAATCTGCAGCCTTCACCTTGCTGTAAATTATCTGTACACTTGGAATCATGAAACAAAAACATTGTTTTTCGAGATATTTTTTTTTTTAACGATGCTGCTATCACGTCCTCATGTTTTGTAGCGCTGAACAGGGATGACCATCCTTCACATTAGGGACAATTGAGAGGGAAGTCTAGTAACCTAAATGTATATTTTTGGAGGGTGGGAGGAAACTGAAAAACCCAGGGGAAACCCACACAGACCCTGGGGGAACATACAGACACAATGTAAGTTGTAGATTCATCATATTTGTGGTGTTATGCAATGAATGTTAGGTTGACTTATTGTACCATGATGTACCAACACCCAATAGGCAGCCAGGCAGGCAGTGGGTTATTCTTGTCAGGGGGTTGTGTACAATTCGGACCCAGCCCGATACAAGTGCACTGAGGTAACACTAGTGCAGCGGCGCTAGGACACAGCCAGTAGTTCATACACTGTTTGCAGCTCTTAAACCTATAGCCAACATGGAAGCTCCAGTTTTGGCAATCATACATTACAATTGGGTGACGTCTGACTTCCAGAAGTCCCATAGAAGGGGATGGAACACAGGCACAACTATGATGTGTTTACTGAGGATCAGTTTGGGGACTGTCAGCACATGGTCTATGACAAATCCCCTTTAAGTTAAATAGCAAGACATTTTTTGGCTTTGGTCAAAGCACTCAGTCCCATAAACTAATAGGGCTCTCACTCCCTGATGCTTTGTGCATTTTCTGTCCCATATGCGCTTGGGTCCCAACCTACAGACTGTGTTCTCCAGCACAGACCTCCTCACTTACCTCCAGACGCAAACCTTTCAACTTAAAGTAATTTCTTTCCCCATTAATACACATGGAAGCTTTATTACCGTTTGGTGCATGTGTTGGCCCCATCTGACACACCCCGTTTTCCTTCCTCCTAAATCCTTCACCATCTCCTCTTGTGGTTTATTGGGAGTCTGAATCTAATCCTCGCTACTCACTTTTATACTGACTCCCAAGTCCTCAGTTATCTCCGGCTTTCCAGTACACATGCAGGTAACGGAGAGGTGAAAAGTATGGGAATTATGCTGCAATGTTACAGTCTCAATATTTACCCCCACTGCCTGATAAAGACTTTGGGAGGGATTTAACAATGTGTCTCCGGTTCCGTCCCAAGCTAGAAAACACTAGTCTTTTGCTTTGCCAGATTTATCACCTTGATGAATTCTGGTGCAGCACAACAATACTTTAGACCTATTTTTAGTTGGTCTAAACTGTGCACCAGAATTTTAGGCGCACGGACGATTTCTGCAACCCACGCCCCTTAGTCAGCCAAGTCGGAAAAGTGACAAAAACGTGGTGCAAGACATTTAAGACAGTTTTTTTTTTTTGGCACAAAGCCACCAGAATCGTGGCACAAGTGCATTAATAAATCCCCCAATTTATGTTGAAACGTGGCTGCAATGCTGGTTGAATAAAGAGGTGCACCCATAACAGTATTATATGTACAGGCAGTCCCCGGGTTACATACAAGATAGGGTCTGTAGGTTTGTTCTTAAGTTGAATTTGTTTGTAAGTCAGAACTGTATATTTTATCATTGTAATCCCAGCTAGAACTTTTTTGGTCTCTGTGACAATTGGATTTTTAAAAATGTTGGGTTGTCATAAGAACCAGGAGTAACACTAAAGCTTCATTGCAGACACCTTTGATAACTGTTACAGCTGATCATTGTAGCCTAGGAATAAAGTACAATAAATTACCAATATCCAGAGGTCCGTTTGTAACTAGGGGTCGTATGTAAGTCGAGTGTTCTTAAGTAGGGGACCGCCTGTATTATTATTTCTTCTTTACTACTGCTTATTCATTGATTGTGGTCAATATTTACCACCAATAGAATGGGTAAGATTTGCCTTCTTTATGCTTTTTATATCTACAAGGCTTATGAGTTCAGGTATATGAACAAGATGTTAAGACATGATATAATGATGCAGGGCCCTGCCCTCTTCATACTGTGATCAGGTGCCACAGGTCTCGCACATACAATACAAGAGTTGGGTGACGTTTCTTATTCTGTAATGAGGGTGCAGGGAATTTGGAGACGAGGCTCCACTTTAATCTTCACCACATTGCAGATTATTCCCCATCCACACACACACAGGGTAAAGAGGGTTTTATTTATCCTAATTACATTGTATACAGCTCTCCTGCAAAACACATTGCATGTTTTGTCATTACAAAAAGAACACACATAAAAGAGACATACAGGCCTTTATACAGTGCACAGCAGTCATCACACACCGGACATGCTGGAGGGTTTCTAAAATTGGAATTAAAATGCTCCGGGGCTTCTTTAAAATCTTCCCTTATAAATAGTTGCTTAACGGGGACTATGTTACATGAGCATTTTAATGACTGTCTGGATGAATGGCTGCAGAGGAAATCTTCACTTTCATGATTCCAGGCCACCAGCATCCGCCCTCCACCTCAGTGCACGTTATATCATACATTACTGCGCAGCCCTGTCTGATCGTTTAATAAGTACAAGGGGCCACATGGATCAAGTGCCGGGTGTTCGTCCGTCAGTCAGTCTAAGTTGTGAAGTGCAGCTTGAATAGTACAGTCTGCGGCGTGGTGACGTCAGCGACTGCGAGCTCCTGCCCATCAACGAGGCCCAACTCTAAAAAGGGAAAAAATGAGAACATTTATATTTATAGGAATTATTTAAAAAAGTTTTATTGAAAAAATGTAGCAAGTTTGTCTCTGGTCACATTTAGATGGCTGTCCTTAAAATCCAGACTGTATTTCCCAGAATGAACAATGTCCCCAGACCTGGAGTCCCAACATCAGATTATCTGACTAGGTCCCCACAGTGTTCAGTCTGGAAAATACAACAGACTCTGGCCAGATGAACACAAACTTGCTCCTCCATGGAATCTGGACTGTGTGTTGGTCTGATCTCATAGACTGAGCACAGTGCAGTGGACTTGCATCATAGTGATATAGGAGTCCCTGTCTGCCAGCTGAACAGTAATGGCAACACTAACAGTTGTGTTGCTTTTTCATTAGCAGACGGGGAGCCCTTGCATCATATTCCTGTAAGATGCAAGGACTCCCATCTACTGCACTGTGCTCGGCCTGTGAGATCTAACAACACGCAGTCCTGATTCCATGGACCAATTATATTTATGTGCTGCCGGCCTTATTGTTCGTATTTGACAAACAGAACATGACCATGTGAAACCATCCTTAGGCTCTGTTCACATGTTGGCAATTCTGGCAATAAACAAATGCTTCCGAGTCTATGTCCTTGTCTATGGCAAGGTGTTGGTCCCTCAGTGATTAGAGATTGGTGGCCTCTCCTGAGGACAGATCATCAAAGGGCCAGGGCAACCCCTTTAAAGGGAACCTGACAAATAGCGTTTCCCCAGTGTAACTAAATTCCTTTCTTTAATACTGTCCGATTGCTTTTTTTCTTCTTTTTAATGCACCGGCATTGGCATATCCAAGCCATATGCCATTAGTCTACAAACTCTGCTGGATTATTTCCATGACACGTCTATGAGCTCTCACCTTTTAAAGTCTTGCAGAGATTAGGTCTTGTTCGTTCTTCTATAGACGCGACTGTCTGCAGAACAAGGGGATGTGGTAACCAATAGCGTGGATTCACATACACATGTGTATATCACAGGGATGCATGACCCTCTTTATAGAGATAGAGAAGTCACCATATATGTTCTTACCTGTAAATAGAGGGTTTTATTCTTCCCTTCCAGAGTCGCAGTGATGGCAGGAGACTTCATTTGTCTAAAGGAAAACACACAGACATCTTGATCCCTTGTTGTGTACAAGTTTTAGTTGATGCTTACTATAATGCGAGTGGACCTGGTGGATATTTTCTAGAAACTACAGAACTATCTTTATAAGCAAGCAAAAAAAAATAAACAAATCATGGGGGCTGAGAGACCCCAGTCAACGTTTACAAGGGACTGCATGGCCAAGTGTAGAGTCCACAGTGAGTGTATGCACTTTATGGAAAGGAAGCCCCTATACTTTCCCCACTCCTCTGTTAAAATACATAAACTGCTGGTACAAACAAAGGATCACTATAAGTAGCACAGATGACAGAGGAGTCGTCACCTCTGACTTTTCTGTTATAATACTGAATTGTATTTCCCAGAAGTGACAATTCTGGAGAATATTGTTACAGAATTGTGTACAATTTGGTGCCTCCATTCGGAAATATATTAATAATTACATTCTAATTAACTGGTTGCTACCCTTAAGTACCTATATATTATGACTGACAATAATGTGCACAGTCACAACTTAATTATCCGTCTACTTATAGAAGTCAAGTAGGAATTACAGGGGAATAGTCCCACATACATATTACAGGAAATAGAATGCTGTATAGAATGCTAGAATCAGATTTTCTTTTGGTGAAAACCTCATGTTGTGACTACAAGTGAATAAATAAAGTTGATGACGTCCCCCCCATTACTTACAATGATGTGTCATTTATTAAATAATCCAAAACCTCTTGGAGTTTGGCAGAGGAAGGAAACTGGATGTTCTGGGGGAGCTGGCTGCAGGCCGGGCAGTTCTCCTGTTAAATAAAAGGGAACCATATCAATCAGCAATCATGATTAGTTATAAGAATGTGTATACTAATTTGCTAGAGGTATTTATTCAAAACCGGACCAATACCAAATCATCATCATGAAGGGACCGCGTATCACACAGTACAACTCACCTTCCTCTCTGCCTCGAAGGTGTAAGTGTACAATCCATCCACGTCATTGAACACCAGGTAATTATTCAGCGGAGTATAAGCACTGCCCGAGAATTTAACACAAAAGTTATGACAGCAACAAATGTGCCAATAAATGTAATAACAAAAGACAAGCAGGTAGTTACCTGGTAGCGATCTTGAAGACTTCGGTTGCACAGGCGGCTACAAACACAATGGAAACTTCTTAGTCGTATTGTTACGGACGTCAACATTCCACAATAGACAGATACAAGCAGTAAAACGGATCTTTCATAGAATGATACCAATGTCTTTCCTATCCACAGACTCCACATTAATGAGCAGGTGCCACCTGACATTGTGCAGGGAAGGGGAGGAGGTAAGGCGTCATCTATTACCAATGGTCGATCCATTAAAAGGCATCATATGTTAATGTAATCTTTCTTGTGACATTGATACGAGTGCCAAGAATTTCTACAGAACAGGAAGTGTCATGAAGCTCAGAAGCCAGAACAGCAGAGCCTTCATGGCCATCTCACTATGTTGCTTGTGTGTACAGTGTTAGGTCTATGATGCCCAGATATTTTACGCTCATGAAGTGACAGAAGGGTCCAAATTTTTCTAGTTTGTACCTGCAATTACTGCATTTGTGGATGCTACAGCTGGGATGATTCTCTTCACAACACCTAAAAAGAAATTCAGATATTAGACACTGGACATCGAATGGTTAGAACAGCTTATACCGTATTTTTCGGACTATAAGGCATACAAAAAAATCCTTTGATTTTCTCAGAAATCAAAAGGTGCGCCTTATAGTCCAGTGCGCCTTATATATGAACCGTACTTACACAGACAACAGCTGCCTTGAACTTGGCACTGGTCTGCCACCTGCTGGTCATTCATCCTTATAGTCAGATGCGCCTAATAATCCGGTGTGTATATATATATATATATTAACCTAGACGTTTTAGCAGGCATTTATTGATGGTGCGCCTTATAATCTGGTGCGCCTTATAGTCCAAAAAATACGGTAATAAAGGCTGTGGTCCAAAATAGTGTTTCAGTTGTGTTATTCAAACCCCACAGGGAAGGCCTTGGCCCAATTGCGTTTCTACTGTAACGGAACAAGCACCACTTGTTTTACATGTGAACATTGCAAAACATGCAAATGCAAATCAGGCAAAGCCCCTCCCGTGGGGTGTGCATCGTGTTTCATAACACAAATGTAGCACTACATGTGACAGTGGCTATAGTCTGGGGTTGCATTGTCCTGTAGACAAATGGCAGTACAACTCAAGATGAACAAAACCTTAAAAATCTTTTAGTTTAACCTTCTTATAAAGCCCTTTTTTACTGCATATATGGATCTGTATTATATGGAGGAGATATGGCTCGATGCTAGGGAATACACCTGGATGCTGACACACGTGTTACAATGCAGGGTATTCTGTACTTACCCTGAGTAAGTCTATACGTTACGCCTCGGATATTATATTGCGCCGCCCTCTCCAAGGAATTTTTAAATATCCACTGAATGTGTTCAGGATCATCTCCATCCAGTGCTACGCCCTCTGCAGAATGAAACAGAGTCAACTTTACACAATGATATGACTTTACCAAAGACACTGTTACAATGTGACTTATTACCTATCAAGGTAAGTGATGTCATATGGTTATGAAGTTCAATCTCTGGGCCCAACCAGGGCAGAATAGTATAGGACTACTACCCCTATCATTGTTCTTCCCTAACCCAGGAACATTGTGGCCTCTTACCTATGTGGGAAACTGCAGCAGGTCACATGAAACGAGTCATGCTGTGCTTTCCCGTACAGAGGGTTTCTGACACTATAGTGGCAGGGAGCAATATACCATTGCTGTGAGCCCCCAAATTTTAGGATTTGTGAGTCCCGGGGGAAGAGACTACCAAAGGAGGAAGTGATAACATATTCTAGTGAATTTGATGGCGCTATATAAATAAAGATTATTACTACTACTATCACATTACAAGAAAATAACACCCTCTTAACTTGCAATTGACATTAATACATAGACTTCAATAATAAATGTTCCACATAAAATATAAAATGCAGTAATAAAGCATTGCATTTACACGAAATGACATCTCACAATTGAAATAAAATTTTCCATACCTCCAAATGGCTGTTCCTTTGGCCACTGCAATATCCGGACATATTCTATACAGTGTTCTGGTAATCGGGGCATGGAGGCAATCGTACACATGGGGAAATTAATCTATATGAGTGAAAGACAAACAAAACTGGTGAATGGACTAGGATGGGGTCTGATTTCTAGGACACTCGCTGAACATCAAGACTAAGGTTCTATTTCTATTTGTAGTGGGGCATCCATGACAATGTGGTGAGCACAAAGTGTCTCATCACACCATGACCGAGATGGGTCCTATAGAGCAGGTGCTATTTTGAAACCACTAGACTTTCTTTGGAATGGGGGAGTGGTGGGGGGCGCTGAATCCCCTTACCTTCTCCACCCGGCTGTGTGAATGTAGCCTGAGGGATATGCAGCATTTGTTATGTAAAGAGGCACAGAGCCATATATATATGTGTGTAGATTATATTATATATAAATAGATAGAGACTGGTCCAGAAGCTCAGTCTATTTACTCAGTCAATTAATCTTGAAGTCACAGAAGAGCAGGATCCAATACAAACTGCAGAATAGGCTTTAGTCGTGGTTTTGTTTAGCTGCTTTAGGTGAGATTTACATGAGCACAAGGCAAAAAGTGGAAAGGAAGGCTAAGATCAAAGCCAAGGTTAGCAAGGCCTCTTGCACGGATACAAGTCTACTGAAAGATCTAAGCTTTGGCAGTGCATAGGCGAAAAATTGTCTAAGCTTGCTACAATAATTGACATCCAAAGCAAAAGTCTCTAATCGCAGGCCCCTGACTAGGTTCACAAAGTCCTAATACAATCATACTGAACCCCATCTTTCACATGGGTCTAATGACATGTCCTAACGCATGAAAGGGATCCGTATAATATTGCAGGATTATGGCGGAGTGAATGCAGCCTATTACTTCGAACCCTTCCTGTCTAGTTTGTAATCATAAGCATTAACAAGGAGCTACATACAGGGTACAGCAAAACCTTTACCTGTGGAGGGTACAATTCCAGAGTGCACTCCACGCAGGCCGTCATTCCTGGTAAAATGACCCGGGCGTTTCCTTTAAAGCCTTCTGTGCCGCCATCAATTAGAGGAATTACTGTACTTTGCTGCAATACTCCATCGTCATAGTTTAGCAAAGACATCTAAAAAAAAAAGAAAGGAACTTTAATCAAATTCAATAATATACAAAAAGAAAGATTACCAACAACTACATTGCTTTTGCATGGGGGACATGTATCTTTATTTTGAACTGTTTTGATTTTTCGGGGACTTTCTGGGTGCATGTTTGACAATGCCAGGGTTTTAAGACGTTATCTGGTGGGTGTGTCTGTTGCAGTGTTAAATGTATCTTTAAAAAAAATGATGTTTTCTTTATTTTGCAACTTTTCTTTTAGAGCAAATTAGAGACTTTTTATGTGTAAAAAGTACAACTGACCCCATGCTTAGTTCCATAAATGCACCTAAAAAGGCGCAAGAAAATAATAATAAAAAAAAGCAAAACAGTGACAAATAAAAAAATGACATGTATCACAACAGCAAATTTAGAAAGAAACATGGCACAGCTAAAGTATCCCGACTTCATCCAACTTAAAAAAAAAAGTTGCAAAAAAGAAAACAAATGTTACATGTGCTCCCACATTTTTTAAATCAGCCTGTACAATACACCCCTCATGTCTTAGCCAGACTGTAAATCACAGCCTCCCTGAGAGACTTCCATACTTTCAATATGGATCACTAGTCCCACTACAGAGCAGTGACCTGTAGCATTGAAGATGGGAGTCGGGGTGTGTTCAGACTGCATAATACAGACAACATATCGTCCATACTTCACAATGTGAATGCGGTCATCTCAGACGAGACAAAGAAACAGCTCTGTATTATTGGTACACAATAGGAATGGATAGAAACATTACCAGCATCCCATTCAACCAGCGCCTGGCGATGATGGAATCCAGACCACACACTATGATATGAAACTCTGAAAAGTGGAGAATAGTTAAAGATACATTTAGGTTTGGAATAAACATATGTCACGTGAAACAACGCTGAAACGATTGTTACCTCGGTAGAAGGATTCATCGTAATCCTGAATCTTTTTATAATGTCTTTAAATTCCATGAGTTAAGGGAAAAATGTACAACAATGTTGGACTACAGAGAGCTGCACATGTGTGGAGAGAACCAGCGAGAAATTAGACCCATTTTGTTACACCCTTCCCTGAATAGGGGGATACATGTAAGATGGAAGGGGTCTGACATCCAAAACCCCCTGTGAACTACAGAACGGGTGGGGGAGTCACAAGTTTCCCTGACCCACTCCATACCAGTCAACCTGTAAATTAAAATGGATGTCCCATAGAAGTCAATGGGACATAGGGCAGAACCTAGAGGTCACGTTGCTCCAAGGCAGGTTAGCGAGACTTAAAGTTCCCTGTTCTGTAGATCGTGGAACTTCTTGGACATGATCTCGCCCTGACCATACATTTATCCCCCTATCCTATAGATTATGCTGGTACCATATAAAGCTGCCAATCTTCCATGACTAAATGAGTGTGATATGATTTGTATGTCCATAAGTCACCAATAATATTAACAATAGTTCTGGGACCCCAGTGATGATCTGCATTGTGTGATGAATGCATATGGTAATCCAGGATACGGGGTGACACAGCAGTCAGGTATTCTTTCATTTATAAATTCTGCCGCAACCTCTGCTTTGGGTCTTCCAACATCTTTAGGCCTGAAAAACAGAATTAAACATTATGTCTAATCAGAAGCAGAAATAGATCCCGCATTCCTTTAAAAAAAAACACATTATATACACAGAAAATAAACTGTAGATACTTATAGGAGGGGGGGAGAAAAAAAAAAAAAAACACATTATGAACACGACCCCTAGTCCATATCTTCTTAATGGGATTGTACCGACTTTGATTGTTATCCCATGTCCTCTGCAGCCTAGGTCATAACAGCCTAGGGCAGTGATGGCGAACCTTTTAGTGACCGAGTGCCCAAACTGCAACCTCAAACCCTCATTTGGGGTTGCGAAGTGCCACCCAAAAATTAAAGCAGTAACTTATTGCTCCCTGTTCTTCAACTACGTTTAATCATACTGGCCTCCTGAGGATAGCAACATAGTAGAAAAAAAAAGATGGAAAATTTGCATCATTGTAGCTTCTTTCCAGTGTCCCTCTGTACACAGAGAATCGTGGGGCCAGCAGAAGGTCTTCCAAAGATAATTAGGCCCTGTCTACACATTCTCCCTCTTCCTAAGTAGTCACTTTAAAATATCACTGAAAGCAGCATCTTTGCTTCCCAGTTGCTTAGAACTGCAGGAAAACTCTTTGAGTCTGTCTGATGTGCTGGGGCGATGGCCCGGGTGCCCACAGAAAGGGCTCGGAGTGCCATAGGTTCGCCACCACTGGCCTAGGGCATAACACTCCAAAAAACATACTGTTAGGCTGTTTAGATTGTGAGCCCCATGGGGACAGGGACCAATTTGACATGCTTGTGCAGCGCTGCGTAATCTGTGTGCGCTATATAAATAAAGAATTATTATTATTATTATGTGTGGGGGTCCCCATTACTAGGACCCCCACATAACACAGTAACGGGGATCCTGTGGTTGAGCATCCATCCTGTCCCTCCGTGTACGGTCAATGGGAAATCGCTGAGAGCATCAGAGATACAGTAAGAGATGATGACTGAGGTGGTTATGTTTATAAGTGCGAAAAAAAAAAGGATAATTAACAAAAAATTAGGAAATAGCGGCATCACTTACCGGAATAAGAACTGTCTATTCAAATTAGAAACGTCAATGGTGTCCATATCGATGACATGGATCTGCCGAAATCCTGAAAGGGCCTGAAGTGTAAAGAGAAACACGTCATTGGTATCTCCTCACATAGAGAACATCAGTTCCTGCCACTAAGTGGCCAGAGACCTCGCTGCATCTTCCATCAATAATGGGACATTTATAATTTATAATCATTATATATTGATTCCTTTATTGCCAGTGACTACTCCAGTGAAATCTGAGCTGAGGGCATCCTTGGAGGACATTGCAATGGAAGGTTTCTGACCTGATAATGTAATAGGCCTTTGTAGACATCACTATATACTGGCCAATTTATGCGACAACTTATAAATATTGCCTCTTTCTACACGTGCCCTACTATGGCGCCTACTCTACACAGGGCATTATAGAACGGCCCTTAGGGCACGTTATACACCGACTCTTACTATTTGCACACGTAGACTGAAACACACGGAACACAGAAGGAATTACCAGATTTTTGAGAAGTTCACACCCCAATCCCCCAGCTCCAACAACCAGTATTTTACAGGTTTCTAAGAGAAACTGAAGAGACTGGAAAAAGACAAACAGATTAGTACAAACAGGACAGGTATAAAATCCAGATTATAAATCCTGGGCAGCCGTTAGCTATACTGGGCTCATAAAAGGGAAGGTAAAAATGTTCTGAGAATTGCTTAAAAACAAAACAAAAAACAAGCCTTCTCTTCCACCACTCCCGATCCTGGTCAGTCTAAAATTTCTAGTCCCTCTTGACACTCTGGGAATGATGGTTCAACCAATCACTGCCTGCAGCCGTGACCCGCCTCAGATGATGATTGGCTGAGGGGCACTTGCCGTGTGTCGAGAAGATCCAGGAAGTGAAGACCAGCAGAGACCTGGAAGGGTTGTATCAGGACCGGCAGGGGAGTGGCGAGGTGACTGCTTTTAGTTATTTTTAACCCATTCGGAGCCTTTTTGACCGCGATTGCGTCATTAATTTGAATTGTCACCAAAACAAACTAAAATAGCATCATGTATCTGTATAGCTAGAGGAACACCTGCTGCTACAGAGCAGGGCCCCCTCTGCAGTCATTTGTAATTGCTTGGATGTATATTAACTTTGGAGGTAATGATTAGGGCTTAAAATCAGCTGTGGAGCCGTACACACACCAAACTGTAGGATATCTTTAAGGTCTGATACCCAAACAAGTGCAGCCCGTGTATACCTGCTGTTTGGTGGTAGCATCCCACGGGCTACACACAGTACAGTGGATGGGAGCCCCTGCATCATTTAGAAATATAATGCAGGGACGAAAAGCCGCGCCGGAACTATATTAACTATTACAATTCCGCCGTGGCTGTCCAGCCGACAGAGGGAACGTCCCTGCATTATATTTCAATATAATGCAGGGACTCTTGTCCACTGTACTGTGTGCAGCCTGTAGGATTGTACCACCACACGGCAGGTATACACGGGCCTAAAGTAATATCTACCACCAGGATGAAGAATTGTGAATCAAGTACACTAACATTATGTGTGCCCCCCTCTGGCACGGTTTTCTCTTCTTTTAGCTTCTTCTGCCCTAGTCTTTACAAAAATAAATGTTTAAAGATTATGCAAATGAGCCTGATGGGCTCTGGGCTTCAATTTGACAGCTATGGAACTTAGCATAATTTTTAAAGAATTTATTTTTGTTAAAACTAGGGCATAAAAAGCTAAAAAAAAAATAGAAGATCCTGCCAGAGGGGGCACACACTAATATGTAAGTGTGCTTGGTTTACAATCCTTCATCCTTGTGGTAGATTTCCATTAAAGGAAATCTTCCATCAAAACCCATTATGATAAACCAGGGACAATTACTCATAGGTTTATCATAATGGATTTCCTTTAATAGGGACTATTTGTATATACATTTTTCCTTTTAGGTGCTGTGCAGCACTTTGGGGTCACCAAGTGGTGAGCGCTGCCATGGCTCTTCTACACTGATCACCCTTAGCAGGTCACCTTACTTTGTCAGTTTAGCATTTCTCATGCTGGTTACTACATATTGGCTATGACACATGCAGGCAGAAACAAAACTTATCACAAGACACAGTGCAGACAGGTCTTATTCTACATCAGTAAGCTACAAATACAGGAATGGAAATGTGCGGGTTCTCACTTCGTTGCTTGGTTCGAACTCGGGGTGTGTGAAAGGTCCCGATCGCTCGAGGAACTTCTTAACATGGTTCCAGCGACCTTCCCAGTCTCCAGTGTCCCCACACCCAACATCCACAGCCATTCTGCATAGAACACAGGACATTTCACTGATACGTCTTATACAGAGATGAAGGTTACATCAGAAACTTTTTAGGCTGCGATGACAACCACCACAAACAGGAGACCTGAGGTGTGAGGCGAGAAGCTGCACTTACCTGCTGATGGAAGACAACGAGATGTAACTACAATTACTTTGTCTATTAGTGGTCTGGCTTATAATAGGCGATACCTATAGGAGGTATATGCACATATAGAGATGGTCTGGAACTATTTGAGGATAAGTACCTCTACTCCAATGAAACCAACACTGAGTTTCCAGATGGAGCTCAATAATAATCGTATTGTTTCCATTATAATTATCCCACGTTTTAGCCCCTGCAACAACTAGACTAGCAATTGCCCTAAGGCTCTTAACCCCTTTATGACCAGGCTTTAATGACCAGGGCATTTTTAGCAATTTTTCGTCAATCTTTAATTTAAGGGACATAACTTCCTTTTTTTATGCAATACAGTAAAAATATTTGCTGCGTTTTTCATTTGTGACACATAGGGATAGTTAGAGGGCTTTTTTTTTTCATTTTTTCTTTGTAATATATAGTATTTTTTTTTACCATTATAAAATGGAGTACATTTCTTTTTCATGTTTTACTTTCTTGTTTTCACCTGTCACTGGGGCATCTATAAGAGTCACAGTTAGAGGGGGAGATGACCCCTTGATCAGAGCCGGTGGTCACAGTATAAAACACAGCCCAAGCCGCAAACAAGGCAATGGATAGGACCAGCTATCATTTGGCTCATGGCCGAACGAACCACTGCTATGTGTAGGAGCCAATGGAAATACATGGGGTAGGTTGTATGTTTTATTATACCCAGATACACTTTGGATGGGAAACAGCGCCACTCACATCAATGGGCCGCATACAAATTGTCAATCTCTTTACGTGCAATGGAGGAGAGTGGCGCTGTTAGTGGAAGAAAGCAGCCATATTCTGACCATAAAAGCGCAAGTCAATACATCATCACAGTTTGTAAAACTTTCCTATTACAAGCAACTGGAGAAGAGTTGAAAGATTAGGATTACAATTAAAAATGACAGGAAATCTGCCTCCAGTCACAGCTAATTCATTGTATAATACATGGTGCGAGGGCCTGAAGGGAGGAGAAAGACTCATTCTCATTGTATTCCTGAATCCTTTATAGAACCTAGAGTCCTGCTCCTCCCTTCAGGCCCTGCACAAGGTATAATTCACTGCATTTATAGATCACAGATGGCATAAGGAGAATTAAATAAATAGTAGAGATCATTCCTATAACAAACAATCAGAACCCAGTACAGGCGGTCCCCTACTTAAGAACATTCAACTTACATACAACCCCTAGTTACAAACGGACCTCTGGATATTGGTAATTTACTGTACTTTAGTCCTAGGCTACTATAATCAGCTGTAACAGTTATCACAGGTGTCTGTAATGAAGCTTTATTGTTAATATTGATTCTTATGACAACCCAACATTTTTAAAATCCAATTGTCACAGAGACCAAAAAAGTTCTGGCTGGGATTACAATGATAAAATATACAGTTCCGACTTACATACAAATTCAATTTAAGAACAAACCTACAGACCCTAGCTTGTATGTAACCCGGGGACTGCCTGTAGTTAATTTTTAAGCAATTCGGACCTCCAGAATCAGTGCAGACCGTATGATGACTCAATCTATAAAGCTCCAAGTCCCCTCCAACCCCTCAGGAGTGGAAGAATGATCACATTATAGGACCACAGCCCTGCAATCCTATGTGGGATCATCTTTCTGATTATTTGCTATGGAATTATCTTCACTTTTCATTACAACTATAGGCATTATAATACAGACAAATACATTGATGATAACATCTGGTCAATATTAGGAGAGAAAAACAAATCTAGAGGGAGAGGAACAGACTCTGCATGCAGGTTCTTCTCATGTTCATTCTACCCTGATATAGGGGAAGTCATGTACAAAAATTAAAATGCTGGACAAAAAATTATTTCCAACAGGATTGTACCCACTACTAAGATGGGGGGGAGATAAAAATGCCCATCACTTTAACTACTCCTGTATATATAAGAAGCTCCCAGCTCAGCATCCCAGTCTGTATACCTATGGTATGGATAATCACTGGATATTCCAAACTAGCAGGGAAGATTCTCTCTCCTCATTGTTTCTGAGACATCATGGGATGTACAACAAACCAGAGAGGAAGAACAATGAGGTTAGCATTAGGGCAGATGCTTATGACATGTAGTAGATATGAATAAGGAGTGTAATACAATTAGGTGGAGGGCATTTACACTACAGGTCTTCCACAAATATTTGTGATCCCTACAGAATAACAATTTAGCTAAATAACTGTGCTGTTCCTCTGTTATTTCCCCTAGAGATGTACGAACAAATGTAAAACGCTCATTGTGAAATATGTCTGTTTCTCTAACAATGTGGGCAGAACAAAGGATGGTGCACCATGTAGCCAAGGTGGTAACAAAAAGAAAAAAAGCAAAAATAGAGTGAAGTTGATTAGAGACAGGAGCTCATTCCTGCCCCTATGTGAGTGCTACGGTCTCATATGAAGGAAAGGAGTGTGCTGTAGTCCACCACGCTGGACAAGACTTGAGTGCACTGTGATGGGCATGGGGGGCGGGCGTGTGCCAGGGTCCCCTGTGCTGGGCATGGGAGGGGGGCATGAGAAGGGGGCATGTGCCAGGGTCCCCTGTGTTGGCCATGGCAGGGGGGCGGGTATTCAGGGGGCCAGGGTCCCCTGTGCTGGGCGTGGGGGTTGATGCCAATAATGACCCCAGTGCTGGCCAATTTGGGGGAGGAGGGGCATGTGCTGGGTATGGGGGGCGGGGTTACCAGGGACCCCTTTACTGGTCATAGGGGGGGGGGGTTCCTTGTTCTTGGCATGGGTGGGTGCAAGGGTCCCCTGTGCTGGGAAAGGGGTGGGGGTGCCAGGGACCCCTTTTCTGGTCATAGGGGGGGAGGCAGAGTTTCCTGTGCTAGAGTTTTTAATTGGAATTTGATCTCCTCTTTCAAACCTGTCCATGTCCTAACAACTCCCCTGTGCCAGCACTAACTTGTCAGACAGCTCTTCTATCCGCCTTCTTTTCTTCTCCCTAAAAGAGAGAGAGAGAATAAAAGAAGGGTTTGGAGGGCGCTCCTGCCTGGGACACACAGGGGAGAGGGGGCGAGAGAGCAGGCGGGGACCCTGACAGCACACACACATACTCACGGCTCTACAGCATCCGCCATATTTGCCTGAGCCTTTCTCTTCCCACAATGCACCGGCTCCGGGAGGCGTGGTCAGCGTAGCCAGGCCTGAAGATGTTACTAACCGCTGCCGGCGCCGGGAGTTGTTTCAGTTTTTTTTGTCAATAACTTTATCGGTAACGTGACATAGAACATTCATTGGTGGCAGCAGCAGGGTAGACAGAGCAGGGTCAGTTTTAGCGCCTATCAAAAAGGAGAGAGGCCAAGAGACAGGCGCACTGCCTCCATATGATGGCTAGGAGTGATAGGATAGCATAGTGCCCCCACAAGAGTAACAAGATAGCTATAGTGCCCCCACAAGAGTAATAGTATAGCCATAGTGCCCCCACAAGCTATCTGTTTATTCAGTCCTAGGAAAGTCGGCGTCACCAAGGTCATAATTACAGAAATACGCTTTCACATTTATCTAATTTGGTAACCACCTCTCTAAGGGATGTCCAGTGAACATCGTAGATAATTCCTATAGAAAATAATGGGATTTTTGTGTGACACAGGGGTCCTCCAGAGATTGGGGAGAAAATGCAAAAGAAGCCCAAACTAGATCCTGAACACTGACCCCTATTTACACTAGGGTGTTATGGATACTCCAAACCACCTTGAATTATTTAAGACATGAAAGCCGATATCTCATTGGTTTTTAGCTGATTTGGGATTTTCACCTTTAAAAATACAGGAAACGGTTAATTAATAAGATGCAAGGTAAATAAAGTAATTTTTCTCATAATAGTAGTAGGAAAAAAACCATGCCAGAATTTCTCCAAATTCCAATTTCTTATAAAGTTTACATAACAGAAACATCCAAACATAAGCGGAGGTAAGAGAAACATGATGCTTTAACCTGCCCAATGTCCTTGGGTGGTTGTCTGGTATTACAGCTCAGGTATCTTACGTGAATGGGACGTAATGCAATACACAGACATGCTATATATACAGTCAGAGGGCGCTGTTTGAGGAACAGCCCCATTTTTCCAACCAAGAGATCCCTTAAGGGCTGGTCCTACAGCGGCGGATTCTGATCCAAAGCTCGGGGGACAACCCCCCCTTCCATATATAGTGCAACAAACACAAAATGGCCACAAATGCGAATGCTTTTTTTTTTTTTTATAGGAGTAAGGATTTGCATAGACTTTGTCTTTATCAATGTGAATGTTTAGGAAATATTTGGAAAACATAAAGGGTAATAGAGGAAATATAATAAACACATGAAAATATAATTATATATAAATATATACTTATATAAATATATAAAGGGTTAGCAAATTGTTGCAGACCGTTGGAAAGCTGAAGTCATGACAATTCCGGATTCAAGCGGGGCGCGCGGGCTATAAGCACGGAGCGGGTGCCATATTAAAGGGACGACACAGCAATTGCCTTGAATGTACCTCAAGTTCAGTTTTTGGGAGTCACATCAAAAGTAAATTACACAGCAGAAAAACCATAACCGGCCATTGTGCGAGCTGTACGCACCTTATCGGAATAACAGAACCTTACAGATCTTAAAGGGAAGGTAACTTACAGAGTTGTCAGTCTCCCCTAGAGTTTCTATAGAATTTCAGCTGCGCGTCGCAGTCGTGTTATGCATCGGTTATGCCGTAAGGAATAGCGTAGAGCAGAGATAATAGGAAGCTTCCATAACGAGAGGAATAAAGCATGGAAGATGATGATATGGTTATCCCGATCCAAGAGACAGCGATGTCATAACTAATAAAGTTTATTGAAGAGAAAGTGCATAGTGTATGGCCCCAGCCTGTGATGTGTTGGGACGACCATAACAAATATGTGAGGTTGCGGTTTTAAGCAACCCCCAACTTTCGAGTATAAGTTGTGCCGAGCAGCACTAATCTCCAGTGAGGCGGCTTTACAAGAAACCGTTCCGAATGAAAGAAATAAATCCATACAAAGAAACCTCTACATTCCTTCACCTCTGTCCTGGTTCATGGGATGCAGCCGAACCAATCAGAAAATAGTGGGCGGCACCCTTGGAGAGCAGTACTTGGCGAACAGTCACTTCTGTAGAAGCAGGATGTGACGGGCAGCGCTGGAATGGACTGCATGAGGTCAATGCTGAGGTAAGTACTTTGTATTTGTTTTATCCCATTCTGAACAGTAGGAATAAAATGCATTTAAAGGGCATCTATCACCAGGATGAAGGATTGTATGCATATGAGCCCGAGGGGCTCCAGGCTCCATAGGTGTTAATGGAGCCTGGAGCCCCTCAGACTCGTTTGCATACAGTCCTTCATCCTTGGTGGTAGATGCCGATTAAGGTTTCCCATAAATGTCTGGGACCCCCATGTGGTTTCAATAAATATCTGGGACCCTTATGTGGTTGCCACAAATGCCTAGGACCTACGTGAACCCCCATTAAATGTGTTCACAAGAAAAATCCCCTTAAATTTAGGGCATAGGGACAGCACTTCTACAGGTAACATGGCCTTTCTTCAATAAACTTATTAAGCACCCTCTGATAATGGTCACTCATGTGCGAAGAGAGGGGATAGGGGCAGATCCCCAACATATAAAAAAACAGACATATCAGCCCTAAAAACTTGTGAAGAGGTAACCAGGACATTCGTCTGTACCCAAGCAAGTGCAAAACGAGCACGCTTAGCATTTCCATGAAATAATACTTTTTGGGAAGGTCGGGATGGGGGGCGAGTGGGACTCTTCATTGTCTAAAACCACACAAGAGGAAGCGCCATGGGGTTTGATTTTGGAAATGATGGTGGCCCCATAGTTGACAGTAGTAGGGTCACCACGTCACCCCCCCAAAAACGCAGTACAAAAATAGGTCTTTATGTTGACCTGGATGTAAAAACATGGCAGTGAGGGGCTGCCCGCAATACACACAACTGATAGGTAAAGATAACCTCAAATGGTACATGTGAGAAGGTAGGGATCGGTCGGGGGGAGTGGGGTCGGTCGTGCTTATCCTTGACTTTACATGAAGTCAGCTATTTTTGCAAAATCTCTTCTGCTGTTCCAGGGCGTTCCAGTACGATCCCATTGGGGTCTTCTTCAGGCCGACGCCTTCGATTTTATTCTCCACCTTGTTGTTTTTTTTGTGCGAGGCGCAGGGATGCGTGGATGAACATCACGGGGGGGAAGAAAGGAGGAGGAAGAGGTTAATAGCGGGTATGGAAGTCTCTCCATTTTCTTGGCGAGTCTGCTCTTGAAAAATGAAAAGGCGTTGTCCAAAAATTAATAGTTTTCCCTTTCCACAGTATAGGAGCTTCCCTTTAATTTAAAGGGGTTGTCCCAGTTTTCGAGGTTGATTGGTGAGCATCTGAATGCTGGGACCTCCCATGATCCAACCCCTTTAATGAATGGAAAGCTGAGCAGGTATGGCCCTGGAAAAGGTCCGAGTACAGGGGTCGGAGAGAATGAATAGAGAGTTAGGGACCTGAGCGGCGCAAGGGTCACCCCCACCCCCACCCCACATAGGACACTACTCTCTATGACGAAAAAAAGCCACCAAGAAATCCATGATTCAAAGTTTGAAACTTTTAATTTGATCAATTTTGTTTCAACAGGACTGTAGCTGTGGGGGGGGGGGGGGGGGGGCATCTTCACACGCGTGCTCTTAGCTCTCTGCATTGCAAAGCTCTACAGCCCAACGAGGAGGAAACTTTGGGATTGGTTAAATACTAAAGCAGAAGGGAGGGGCCCTGAATGAGTTATTTGCACAGAGCACAGCAGTGTGAGGACATGACAGTGTAAGTCAGTGTAAGGTACAAAATAAAGTCTATTCACTTACATAAAAGTGGAAAGTGATCCCGAACACAAAGACCATCCACTCCTCCGAACATGGAGAGACAAAGTAGCTGGAGAGCATAATGACATGACGAATAGAGTGGGGTACTGTTCTTAAATTTCCGGACAATATCCTTATTGTGGGACGTCCACACGAATCCCATGAAGATCAGGATGACGAAGTGGCCCGAGGATCATGTTCAGGGACTCAAAAACCTGAAGGGGAAAGTGTGAAATGAGAGGATAAGTTACATGTACGGTTCATCTACATTGTGGCTGCGGAGGGTGCGGCGCCCCCTTAACTACCTTGTAAGCAAGAAAAGGTTTGGCTTATATGGATACGGATGGATCTGCAGATTTAAAGGGAATGACACCAGTGTTGGAATAGCCTATCAGAGCCAGAAGTTCCTCCACTGAGTCCAGGTTCGGACACAATGATGACCCCCTATAGTTCAATAGACGGCAACCCTATTAGGTAGGAAAATGGACTCTGCATTGAGCCATTCCTCTATTACTCCTCCTGGAAATTGGCATCTGAGCGTTACCGTTAGAGACGCATGAACCCGATGTTCGGGTTCGGCCCAATAGCCAATTCGGCAAATTGATACCCCTAGCCACGACCGATTGGCTATTCGAGCCATCGCTATTTGATAGGGGCAGGTTTGCCAGTTTGGCTGTTCGGCGGAACCTGAACATCGGGTCTCTAGTTACCATTCCTCTTGTCAAAAGGCTGTAACTGTAAATGACTTTGTTCTGATTGGATAAGGTTACAACTTACAGCAGCGAACATATACCACCGAGCTGTCAGTGCATTTCCAGGAGGAATAACAGAGAAATACCACAATTATTCTTCCCAATCTTCACTTATGGAATGCAAAAAAGACTTGTAAGAAGAGGCAGCAGGACTGTAAAAGGGTAGCATACGATTATAGGGAATTAAAAAAAAAAAAAAATCTGTTAAAAAAATATAATAATTTACTAATTGTATAAAACTTATTATTATTTCCCATCATTCCCCTTCAGCTCTGTCCATTCCACCACCTGCTCGTTCACTCCGTCACTACATTCCCTACGACCAACTAAACACTTGGCCCGGTCCTTCGCCAGGCAGCGCGCAGAAAAATCTGAGGTGGAACTGGATAAGCAGCGATGCTAAATATAGAAGACAATAGCTGCTTATAACGGGCTGGAAAAAGTGAATATCACCAAGGCCGCAGGAACAGAATGTCAGCAGATGTACACTCACACCACCAACACCCAAACCAGAGGGGCGAGCCCTGCCACGTACATACCCAAGACTGTATGTATGTATGTATGCACTGTACAACCCAAGACTCCAAAACTACAACTCCCATTTCTCTACAACAAAATGTCCACAGACACATCCCCCTTAATGAAAATCCAGAGCAGTCATGTCACTAACAAAATCCACAGCAGAGCCCCCCTTAATGATTATCCAGAGCAGAGCCCACCTTACTAACGAAATGTCCACAGCAGAGCCCCCCGCCACCACAATTAAAATAATGTTCAGAGCAGCCTCCCCTTTAAAAAAAAAACAAAAAAAAAAAAACCCTCAATACTTTCCTCCAGCTTCTTCTCCCTGCTGCTACATATCCTTCCCCTTGTGGTTTCCTGACACACTATGACCTCATGCACCGCCACATCATTGCGTCATACATCCGCACTCATAGTGTTTGCGTGCAGACAGGGGGGATATAACGAGCCTCTGCCGCTTGCCAGGAGCCGCAAAGAGAAGAAGATGGAACTGCGGGAATGAGAAACGGAGGTAAGTATAGAGGCGTTGGCAGTGACCGGGTGTTCCCCGGTCTGGTCTTGGACACTGCTGCTCTACAGGAGCGCTTACAAAGCCAAGCACCATCACTGGGGTAGTGCCACCTATTCCTATGATGTGTAGGGGTCCCAGCAGTAGGAACCCCCATATCCTGGGTACACAACATTGAATCTCGGGGCCAATACCAGACGCAGCCTATATGACATGTTTGGCGCTATAGCCACAAATACGACAAACAGGTAATTCCTCTGAATATTTTGTAGCTGCTCTTCCTGCCAGGGACAAACATGACATGGAAACCAGCACTAACCAGGGATTAGACCAGGGGCATTACAGGGTGCCCGGCTCTGCCAGTCACTATTGATTGCATCCGTTTCCAAGGTCACGAGAAATCCGGTAGTAAAACGGAGCAATGTGACGAACAGGCGTCCTGACAACATGGCAACTAAGACTAACATATACACAGTCAAAGGCACTCGTCATCACATCTGCATATGGAAGAATATCCGTCATATTAAATGAAAACATATCCAACAATGCTAGAAAAACCTCCGGCAAGCCCTGCCCTTATTTTGACCACCCCCTGAGCCACACATAAATACCATTGTGTGATATCCGAAGATGTCATCAGCTCTGTGACAACACATCCATTGGTCACGTGACCAGGTAAGTGTGCAGCACCAAGCACAACCACTATACAACGTTACGACCTGGCCTGGTTTTTTAACTCATTCTGGAAGTTGGGTGACAAGCAATAAGGCCCCTTAGTGATGTTATCCAGCTTTCTCAGACTCCTGATAGCAAATTCACCCAGTTAGATTTTTCCGTTCAGTGAATAAGGGTTATCATTACAAGTTCCCTCCCCTTAGAGAGGGATAAGTACAGAGGTGCATCATCCATGAGGCGAGTTGAGAATTTTGCCTCAGACACTAAATCTTCGCAGCATTAGTGGAGCAGTCAGCTGCTACAAACTAAATTGACACTTTTAGAAATAGTGTTTTGTCAGATGTCCGCATGGAGAACCCACTTACTAAAACCATGACCTAATACATTACTATGGATAAGTTTTAGAGCGTTGGGGGGGGGGGGGGGGGAGGTGTTTACCCCGTGGATAAGGGCTGCCTATCTATTAAGATGGCTGGACAGGAGTCTGAGAAAGTGTGCAGCATCCTAAAAAGGGATAAGGCTGCATCCCCATCATAGACTACCCTCCCCTGCCATCACTGCTCAAAAAACTTCAGCCAACCAAGCCGCTGTTACTCATCCCATCCATTTTCTGTACCAGAGAGCGATTAGAGGGGCGAGCCCAAAATACTTGATGACTCACGTCTGACCATCCAAAATATATAACTGGTGAAATGCACCTACTAGAGCTGGAGTGCAGTAACCGGGTCAGCCACTACACAGGCGTGGCGCTGTCGCTTTCATACACTGTTATTGGCTGCTGATATAGAGTTGGAGAAACAGGTCTCCATCTATCTGATACTGAAGAAACCATTGACTTCAACAGAAAAAAAATCTGCTAATAAAACATTTTTTCCCCAGAAATTTTTTTTTTTTTAAGCGGTGCATAAAATGCATGTATGAACAATGACCGGTTTTTCCTATGAAATCACCGTGACGCGTGTGTGGAGGCGTAGATGGGTGTTTTTCTGTGTTTAAAGAATGTTGAAAAACCACAAAGAGTCCGGAATTCCCCCCTGGTTACTGTGTTGTTCCAAAAAGTCATTTGTCATTGAGCAGAGAAAGTTCAAATATTTCTTGAGAAGAGTCAAGTTTAGAGGCTGCAGGGTTAGTGTCAGTTCAGAGGCCCCTATCTTCATTTCTGTAGCACCTAGAGACATGCTACTGGGTCATATTAAAAGTAGGAATTTCTTCTTTCAGGTCACACCAGGCTTGTGGTTCTGTGGGCTAATATCCAGACATCCAAGCAGTACTAGATTTTAATCTGGGGATCACATTAACTATCACCAAATATCTTTAACTGTCTGTATTTCTGGTTCTGTATCTCACAGAAAGAAGCTTTGTGATATGAATGAGGTATTCTAACTTTATAAGGGCACAAAAGCTTCTAGATACAATGGAACAGAAGAGAAGAAATACTATAACATATATATTATATATATATATTTGTGCACACAGATTACGCAGCGCTGCACAGAACTTCCCAATCAGTCCCTGTCCCCAATGGGGCTCACAATCTAATCAACCTACCAGTATGTTTGGGAGGAAACCAGAGTACCCAGAGGAAACCCACGCAAACAGGAAGAACATACAAATTCTTTGCAGATGTGACCGGATGGGACTTGAATCCAGGTCCCCAGCGCTGCAAGGCTGTAATGCTAACCACTGAGCCACCGCGCTGTCCCTGAAGTGCTGCTCACCCCGCAGCCTCCAAATTCATTCATCTCAGTAAAATAAGGTAAAAAGGATATTTCACTTATCCTTAACTGTCGGAAGTGGCAATGGTGTCGCTCCTTCCATGTAAAATGTATGAATATTTTCTTATTTTCTGACAATTCTGCCCTCTCTCTGCTATAATATTAAGTGGCTTAAAGGACGTTCTCCTTACAGCAGGCGACATCTGGGATATCATTCAGTTCGGTATTTGTCGTCATTACATTTTGTCAGCGCAGATCCGGCTGTGTATAGATCTTCACAACCAAAGCTGCTGCAAATAAGTCTCTTTCTATAGGGCACCCTGCACTACATGTCAGCCGAACACTCAATAGGCACCGAGGATCAGTCTGGACTACCATTTAGCACTGTCCAAAACCGATGCCACTAAAGACTACCAATCCAGCATGCCCTGGCACAAGTGCCCCCATTCCTGTACATTACAGGCCTCCCCCAGGAACTTCCCGCACCTGATACTTTTCTATAAGAAAAATTTGCATAGGGTTAACAAGTTTGTGACGTAAATCTACACTAATAATCCCATAGCATTGCCAGAAACCAGATGCTGCGCCTCATTGCAACTTTAACAATGGCGCAGAACCATCAGACGACCTGTGAGTCCCATCCCCCACGCCGTGCGGGGCACATGACACACATAGTGACCTCTAATGGACCAAGATACATCGGGGGACCTTGAGTTTTAAGATCGCAACATCTAATGGCGAAACTGCACCCTAAACATCTTATGGTACAATCGCAGGATGGCGCCAATTGCAGCTGAAAATGCATTGTATGCAAGTTTAAGGTTACTATGAGTTTCTTACTTTGTCCCGGGAGGTCATAGGTGGTCATAGGTCACGGTATTGGCTTTTTCGTCGTTTGGCGCATTCAAAAGGAGAACTACAAGTATTAGCAACATTCAGGTGTAAGATTATGATTATATTAATGTAATGACCCTGTACGATATCAGTTCACCCCTCTGATCCCCCCCAGCCCACATCGGATCCACCCTTTAGCTGCTGGCATCATGGATACTCACCCCACCAGACAGATGACGGCTGCGGCCAGGGCCAGATAATTGGTTGGTAGTACAGTAGGTTACTGACAACCCGTTATTCCATTTTGAGATGTCTTTGAAATCTGGCCGACCAAATCGATCAGAACCGGGGAAGAAATCTACCAGGGCCGTAGCGGTGCAACCTGGACGTCCATCTTCCAGCAGCCTGTGCGAAACCCTGGAGAGCCAACGCGCATGCGCGCTCATCCTCCGCAGCCCCCTTACCTCATCCGCCGGCCCAGGGGCGCGTGCGCAAAAACATCTCACCGTCACCTGCCCCAGTCGTAATGTCAGGCAGACACTAGAGGGCGCCATGTTACTGTAATGAGCGCTAGAGTCTGCCATGTTGTGGCTGGCAATGGATGGCATTTAAATAGAAAGTGACTATACACAATACAAAGTGGGTGTATCACTTCAATGGGGGTCTGCATTTGGATACTTTGGCCCTCATCTAACCTGTAGGAGAGCCCTATCCTATGGCACTTACCCGGCACTGTGGCTAGCATGGAATGGGTTATACTATCACTCTTATAGGACCGCTCTGAATATTGGGGGCACTATGGCTATCCTATTACTCTTGTGAGGGCACTATGGATGTCCTATATTCTGTGAGGGCATTATGGCCATCCTATTATTCTTGTGAATGCACTATGGCTATCCTATTACTCTTGTGGGGGCACTATGGTTACACTATTACTCTTGTGGGGGCACTATGGTTACACTATTACTCTTGTGGGGGCACTAGGTTACACTATACTTTTGTGGGGGCACTATGGCTATCTATTACTCTTGAGGGGCGCTATGGCTATCCTCTTACTCTTGTGGGGGTACTATAGCTATCTTGTTACTCTTGTGGGGGCACTATGGTGACACCTATTACTTTGTGGGGACACTATGGCTATCCTATTACTCTTGTGGGGGCACTATAGCTATCTTGTTACTCTTGTGGGGGCACTATAGCTTACTATTACTCTTATGATGGCACTAGGGCATCCTATACTCTTGGGGGGCACTATGCTTAACTAATCTTGTGGGGGCGCTATGGCTATCTTTTACTCTTGTGGGGCGCTATGGCTATCCTTTACTTTGTGGGGGCGCTATGGCTATCTTTTTACTCTTGTGGGGGCACTATAGCTATCTTGTTACTCTTATGGGGGCACAAGCTATACTATTACTCTTGTGGGGGACTATGGCTATACTATTACTCTTGTGGGGGCGCTATGGCTATCCTCTTACTCTTTGGGGGGGTACTATAGCTATCGTGTTATCTTGTGGGGGGTACATAGCTATCTTTGTTTACTCTTGTGGGGGGCCACTATGGCTATCCTATTACTCTTGTGGGGGTACTATAGCTATCTTGTTACTCTTGTGGGGGCACTATGGTGACACTATTACTCTTGTGGGGGCACTATGGCTATCCTATTACTCTTGTGGGGCACTATAGCTATTGTACTCTTGTGGGGCACTATAGCTATACTATTACTCTTATGATGGCACTATGGCTATCCTATTACTCTGGTGGGGGCACTATGGCTATACTATTACTCTTGTGGGGGCGCTATGGCTATCCTTTTACTCTTGTGGGGGCGCTATGGCTATCCTTTTACTCTTGTGGGGGCGCTATGGCTATCCTTTTACTCTTGTGGGGGCACTATAGCTATCTTGTTACTCTTATGGGGGCACTATAGCTATACTATTACTTGGGTGGGCACCGACTATGGCTATACTATTACTCTTGTGGGGGCGCTATGGCTATCCTCTTACTCTTGTGGGGGTACTATAGCTATCTTGTTACTCTTGTGGGGGCACTATGAAGATCCTATTACTCTTGTGGGGGCACTATGGCTATACTATTTCTCTTGTGGGGGCACTATGGCTATACTATTACTCTTATGGTGGCACTATGGCTATACTATTACTCTTGTGGGGGCACTATGGCTATACTATTACTCTTGTGGGGGCAGAAATCATCCCAGGGCCGTAGCGGTGCAACCTGGACGTCCATCTTCCAGCAGCCTGTGCGAAACCCTGGAGAGCCAATGCGCATGCGCGCTCATCCTCCGCAGCCCCATTACCTCATCCGCCGGCCCAGGGGCGCGTGCGCAAAAACATCTCACCCGTCACTGCCCCAGTCGTAATGTCAGGCAGACACTAGAGGGCGCCATGTTACTGTAATGAGCGCTACTATAGCTATCTTGTTACTCTTGTGGGGGTACTATAGCTATCTTGTTACTCTTGTGGGGGCACTATGGCTATCCTATTACTCTGTGGGGGCACTATGCTATACTATTCTCTTGTGGGGGCACTATGGCTATCTATTACTCTTATGGTGGCAATATGGCTATACTAGTACTCTTGTGGGCACCTATGGCTATACTATTACTCGTGGGGACACTATGGCTATACTATTCTCTTGTGGGGGCACTATGGCTATACTATTACTCTTATGGATGGCACTATGGCTATACTATTACTCTTGTGGGGGCACTATAGCTACTGTTACTCTTGTGGGGCACTATGGCTATACTATTACTCTTATGGTGGCACTATGGCTTACTATTACTCTTTGTGGGGGCACTATGGCTTACATTACTCTTGTGGGGGGCACTATGGCTATACTATTACTCGCCCACAAGAGTAATAGTATAGCCATAGTGCCCCCACAAGAGTAATAGTATAGCTATAGTGACACCATAAGAGTAATAGTAATAGCCATAGGCCCAACAAGAGTAAATAGTATAGCCATAGTGCCCCCACAAGAGTACTAGATCCATAGCCCCCATCATAGTGCCATCCATAAGAGTAATAGTATAGCCATAGTGCCCCACAAGAGTAAATAGTATTAGCCTAGTTCCCAACACGAGTAATAGTATAGCCATAGTGGCCCCCACAAGAGAATAGTATAGCCATAGTGCCCACATACAGAGTAATAGTAAAGCACATAGTGCCCCACAAGAGAAACTAGTATAGCCATAGGCCCCAAAGAGTAATAGGATAGCCATAGTGCCCCCACAGAGTAACAAAGATAGCCTATATACCCCACAGGAGAGTAACAAAGATTAGCCTACAGTAGCCTCATTACGTAACATGGCGCCCTAGTGTCGCTGACATTACGACTGGGCAGTGACGGGTGAGATGTTTGTGCGCACGCGCCCCTGGCCGGCAGGATGAGTAATGGGGCTGCGGAGGGATGAGCGCGCAGCGCATTGGCTCTCCAGGGTTTCGCACAGGCTGCTGGAAGATGGGACGTCCAGGTTGCACCGCTACGGCCCTGGGATTGATTCTGCCCCCACAAGAGTAATAGTATAGCAAAGTGCCCCCACAAGAGTAATAGTATAGCCATAGTGCCACCATAAGAGTAATAGTATAGCCATAGTGCCCCCACAAGAGAAATAGAGAGCCATAGTGCCCCCACAGAGTAATAGGACTCATAGTGCCCCAAGGACAAGATAGCTATAGTACCCCACAAGAGTACAGAGGATCCATAGCGCCCCCACAAGAGTAATAGTATAGCCATAGTGCCCCCACAAGAGTAATAGTATAGCTATAGTGCCCCCATAAGAGTAACAAGATAGTATAGTGCCCCCACAAGAGTAAAAGGAAGACATCGCGCCACCAGAGTAAAGGATAGCCATAGCCCCCACAAGGTAAAAGGATAGCCATAGCGCCCCCACAAGAGAATAGTATAGCCATAGTGCCCCCACCAGAGTAATAGGATAGCCATAGTGCATCATAAGGAGTAATAGTATAGCTATAGTGCCCCAACAAGAGAGTAACAAGATAGCCATAGTGCCCCCACAAGAGTAATAGTATAGCCATAGTGCCCCCACAAGAGTAATAGGATAGCCATAGTGCCCCCACAAGAGTAATAGTATAGCCATAGTGCCCCCACAAGAGTAATAGTATAGCTATAGTGCCCCCACAAGAGTAACAAGATAGCTATAGTGCCCCCACAAGAGTAAAAGGATAGCCATAGCGCCCCCACAAGAGTAATAGGATAGCCATAGTGCCCCCACAAGAGTAATAGTATAGCCATAGTGCCCCCACAAGAGTAATAGTATAGCCATAGTGCCCCCACAAGAGTAATAGTGTCACCATAGTACCCCCACAAGAGTAATAGGATAGCCATAGCGCCCCCACAAGAGTAATAGTATAGCCATAGTGCCCCCACAAGAGTAATAGTATAGCCATAGTGCCCCCACAAGAGTAAAAGGATAGCCATAGCGCCCCCACAAGAGTAATAGGATAGCCATAGTGCCCCCACAAAAGTAATAGTGTAACCATAGTGCCCCCACAAGAGTAATAGTGTAACCA